>JACWRQ010000649.1:0-16100 GCA_014849955.1 Cryphonectria carpinicola | reverse complement strand
TTGTGGGGTGTGGGGTGTGGGGGTTGTTAGCGGTTGGGGGGGTAGTTTGTGTGTTGTGGTTTGTGTCTGCGGTGGTTGGGAGGTTGTGGGGTATTGGTGGGGTGGTGGGGGGGAAGGTCCTCAGGGTGCCAAGGTGGTTGGGATCCTGGAGGGTCAAGTACCCACCCCCCAATGTGGAAGAGCAAAAAAGGAAAAGAAAAGAGAAGAAAAAAAAATACACACGAGAAATTGACGCGACAAGTCTGCACCTGTAAGAGCAGCAAGCTCCAGCCTCCCTGACCTCCCCCTCTCTCCGCCCTCTCCGCCTCCGCAGCCACCAGCAAGCCTACTTTACTTACTACCAGCTATTGGCCTAAGCAACAACTTTTTGCCCTTTGCAGTCCTGCCCCTTCTTTCTGTGCACACCACTCACCCTAACCCTTGCGTGCCTGCTTCGTTGCCTCCGGTTTTTTGGTTTTTTTTTTGTTATTTTCTTGTTACTGCTTTCTTGGCCCCAACCAGGCATCTAGAACAATCCCAGTCATTCCCGCCGATAAGCAGAGGTCGAACTGGGAGCTCTGCAAGTGAACCTTCGGCCGCCTCTCCAACTTTTTCTGCTCAATCAACCCAGTACACTGCCGAACCTGACATTGCTTGTCGTCGCAACATTTTCTTTTCCCTTCCCATTCTCTTATCCAAAACCTCATCATCATCCATCATCGGCGCATCACCACCCATCAATTCCCATCTCCAAATCTCTACAAACTCCCATCGACGACGCGATTGACGCGTTCATCCACGTCGGTCTCTAGCCAAACTTTGCTTTTTGTATCCCTCACGCGCCGCCGCCGCCGCGACAGCACGTTGCCACCAACCATCAGCCACCATGTCTGACGAAGCCAGCGCGACTGCTGCGCAGCCCATGGAGGTCGACAGCAACACTGCGCCCGCCAAGACAGACGATGCTGCAGCTGCTCCTGCTGACGAGTCCAAGGTCGAGGAGCCCAAGGCTGCTGCTGCCCCCCAGGACGAGTCTGCTGAGCCTGCCAAGGAGGAGGAGCAGCCCACCAAAGCTGCTGATGGTTGGTCATCTCTCCTCTCCTGCCCTACGCCCCAGGTCTGGTCTTGCGACACCAGCACGGTAGCATGAACTAACTGAACATCGCATCACCATCAAAACAGAGCCCGCCGAGAAGCCCGACGTCGAGATGAAGGACGCCTCTGATGCCGCCGACGCCGCAGAGAGCGCAGCGAAGGAGAACGAAGACAAGCCCGAGAACACGGACGCTGCGCCACCTGCCGCCGCGACCGCCACACCCAAGAACAAGGCCCCCGCCCGGCGAAAGTCGACCGCCGGCGAGAGTGCCAAGGGCAAGAAGCTGAACAAGAAGGCTAGCAAGGCTGCTATACTGCACACAGATGCCAAGCCCGGCGAGCACTACTTCATAAAGCTGAAGGGCTTCCCGCAGTGGCCATGCATCATCTGCGACGAGGACATGCTGCCGCATGCTCTGCTGAAGTCTCGCCCTGTCAGCGCCGCGCGCCCCGATGGTCAATACCGTGAGGACTTCGCCGACGGCGGTAAGCGCGCGGCTGACCGAACTTTCCCCATCATGTACCTCGCCACCAACGAGTTGTGAGTGTTCCCCCACACCGCTGCAGCCACCGCCAAGGCTATCTCTCTCTCTCACATTACACAGCTGACTTTTTTTTTTTAATCTTTTTTTTTACCCCCCTACAAGTGGCTGGGTTTCCAACAAGGATCTGATTGACCTCGACCCTGAGAAGGTCATGGAGCAGGTGAATGCCAAGATGCGCAAGGACCTGATCCTGGCCCACCAGCTCGCCGAGGAGCACCACGACCTCGCCTACTACAAGGGTGTCCTGAACCAGTTCCAGGAGGAGCTGCTCGAGAAGCAGAAGGCCGCCGAGGCCAAGGCTGCAGCGGCTGCAACTCCCAAGGCCAACAAGAAGAAGACCAAGGCGGCGGCTGCTACTGCCGACGAGGATGTCGACATGGAGGACATTGACGATGAGCCCAGCGCAAAGAAGGAGAAGAAGCGCAAGAACCCCGAGGACGCAGACACCCCCCAGCGCTCTGACTCGGTCAAGAAACCCAAGATCAAGCTCACACACAACACGCCCAAGTCTAACGGCACTGGCGGTGCAAAGGCTGCCAAGGGTGGCAGCGAGGCGAAGAGCTCCAAGAAGGCCAAGAAGCCGAAGGAGGACTCAGAAGAGCGGTTGCAGACACCCAAGGAACCTGAGATGAGCGCTGAGGACCGATTCGAGCGCAAGAAGAAGGAGGTCCTCTTCCTCCGCCACAAGCTCCAGAAGGGACTCCTCACCAGGGATCAACAGCCCAAGGAGGAGGAGATGAAGATGATGTCCGACTACCTGACCAAGCTCGAGGGCTTCCCCGATCTGGAGACTGAGATCATCCGGGTCACCAAGATCAACAAGGTCCTGAAGGCCATGCTCAAGCTGGACAACATTCCCAAGGAGTCAGACTTCGAGTTCAAGCCTCGCTCACAGGTCCTGCTCGACAAGTGGAACAAACTCCTCGCGGCCGAGGATGGCTCCGCTCCTGCCGCGTCTGAAGAGGCCAACGGGGTTAACGGCCACAAGACTGAGAAATCATCCGCCAAGGACACGAAGTCTGCTGTCAATGGTGTTGAGAAGGCTGACACCGAGGAGCACGAGGCTCCCAAGAAGGATGCCAAGCCCGAGGACACCAAGTCCGGCGCGAAGGAGGCAGAGGACGACACCAAGGTCGAGACTCCTACCCCTGAGGCGGACCAAGAAGCAGAGAAGGAGGGCCCCTCTACCGAAGAGAAGCCCCAGGCTGAAGAGGTACGTCGTGCCTGATATTAACACTATCAATACCCCCCCTACATGCTGTGCGAACCAGGATTTAACGTGTATCAGGACACCAAGGCTTCCGAGGCCGTCGATGCCGCTGCCTAAGGGCGAGCCATGATAAATCTCGACCGTTTGCCGGACAAGATCCTCTGAAGATGGCATTGGTCTTCTGAAGATCGAGACTTGGTGACATCAAGTGTATATTACGTACCTCCCGTTGTGCTTTTTCAGGCACGTGGAAGGACGAATGGGCTACAGGCCATGCGACATTCCTTCGGCTTTCCTGACCCGAGTCCCTCATAGGATCAACACCGGGCGACCACGCCAATGTTTGTATTCAGGCAGGAAAAACAACGGAGGCATTAGGTTTGCTTTTTAACCCGGGCTGTCAAGACTGAAAATGAATTCGGAGGGAGGTCAAACCTTAAGCAGATTTCGCAAAGGGCTATTCACATGAAGGGGGGCTTCTGCATGAGACCTACCTAGTATGGACCTATTATGGGCCCCAGGCTGA
Source organism: Cryphonectria carpinicola (assembly GCA_014849955.1). Classification (NCBI taxonomy): domain Eukaryota; kingdom Fungi; phylum Ascomycota; class Sordariomycetes; order Diaporthales; family Cryphonectriaceae; genus Cryphonectria; species Cryphonectria carpinicola. Next base: position 12,745 of record JACWRQ010000649.1, on the reverse strand, counting down.
GCAACTTATGACAATGAAAGGGGTTGCAGGTTGTTAAGAGGTGTTACGGCATCGTACTATGACACTTTCGGCAGGGGCAGGAGGAAAATCAATACGGGAAGAAAAAGAAAACAAAAAACAAAACACGAAAAGAAGAAGAAAAAAAGAGAGAGAGAGAGGGAGGGAGAGAGAACCAGGGGACTTCGCTGGGATAATGCAAATAGCTCGTATCTCATACGACGAATTCAATGACAGACCTTTATTAAAAACAAAAGTCAGACTGACAGAATTAAAAAAAAAAAAAAAAAAAAAAAAAAAAAAAAAGCTTAGACTTCCTCGTTATTAAAGATGTGTCTGGTTAACATCATGTAAAAATCGTGCGCTTCTATGTATGCTGCGCTACGCTGTTGTTGTGGGTAGGCGGTAACTTAGCTGATCAGGCCCAAGCAAGGGGCTGCAGCTACCGCCGCCACTCACGCCCGTGCTCTGAGGCGCGTGTTTAACGAGATGGCAAATCCTTTCTCTCAACACACACACATAAATGGCCCTAGCTACGCATGATCCTCGCACAGATGGAGCATGACGAGACGGAATTCGTACATGATGACCATAGGGTAAGCTCATTGCCGGTCCAAAAGCTCTAGGCGGACCCGCGCTCACAACAGGACTCCCAGGTCGCGTTCGTCTTCGGCCAGGACGAGGAGGAGACGGCCGAGCGAACGTCCCGGCCCACGAAGCGGAGGAAAGTCTCCAAGAAGAGTGCTGCGGTTGAAACCAAGCAGCGCCGCCCTTCTGAATCGACCGTGGACTTTGTTCCACTCTTCAACGGCGCCGAGGATCCTGCGCTCGTGGCCTTGAGGCAGAAGCAGTTCGCGGCGAGCTGGGCTGCTATCAACGCCCGCATCCAGAACGTGCTGAGAGACTCCAACCGCACCACCCTTGTTGCCGTTGCCTCTTTTGTGCAGGAGGCACCCGCAGAGGCGCCTGGCAAGATCCCCACGGCGCTCATCGTCACAGGACCCAATGTCGCGTCACAGGACCTGCTGTTTGCGCAGCTGGCCGAGAGTCTGGGCGAGGACGTCGACGGACGGTTCGTGCGGCTGCGGTCGGCGGAGGCGCCGAATCTGAAGGCCACGCTTAAGAAGATTATTCGCGACGTGACGAGGACGGCTGCTGATGGGGGGGAGGACGCCGAGTTAGCCTTGGGAAAGGATGGCCGAAAGTTTCTTGACTATGACTTGGAGGCATTGTACGCGCACATTGGTCACCAAGGGTCCAAGCAGGTTATCGTCGCGTTCCAGGACAGTGAGGCCTTTGACACGGCTCTCTTGACTGACTTGATAACGCTGTTCAAGTATGCCCCTTGGTCGTCTCATCTCACCCGCCCCCCGTCTGCGTACCTTACTAATGCGCATCGTGCTCCAGCTCATGGAGGGACCGTATCCCTTTCACCCTGATCTTTGGCATCGCAACTTCGGTTGAGCTTTTTGAAGCCCGGCTGCCCAAGTCGACTAGCCAATGTCTGTATGGCGCGCAGTTCGATGTCGTCCAGATGTCTTCGATCCTGGAGAGCGTCTTCAAGTGCGCAGTCGCCCATCAAGGCTGCAATCTGAAGCTGGGCCCTGTGTTCCTCAGTAACCTCGTGGAGCGTCAGCATAGCCAGGTGGCTGGTATCCAGATATTCATCAGCTCGTTGAAGGTAAGTTTCTGGTGTGGTGCCTGTCGAAGCCGTGATGACCCCTATTGCTGACAATAGCCAGTACGCCTACATGTGCCACTTCTATGCGAATCCCCTCTCCATCCTCCTGTCCGGGGCAGCTTCCCCGCAAGCAGAGCATAGCGAGGCACTCCGAAACCTCCCATCCTTTCGCACCCATGTCGAGGAAGCCGTTGAAGCAGGGAGGCTGAAGCACGCCAGAGTTCTCCTCGAGAACGACGAGTACCTCGCCCAGCAGCGGACAGCGGCTTTGAAATCCACGCTGAACTGGGAGGATCGTTTTCTCAGATCGGTGGCGCTGCTTGAGGCCAGTGAGGTTTCACAGGATGACTTCATCACCATGTATATCAACGCACTCGCTGAAGGCATTGACCTTCTCTCTCAGGATTCGCCGATCCTAGGCTCAGTCAGGCGCATGTCCGCGACTGATCTCTCGTCATTGCTCGAACGACTTATCAGCGTGGTCAATTCGGGCAGACCAGAGCTTGGCCTCAAGGGCTGGGCTGACGAGGACCCAGACGTCGTCCGAAGCCTGTCCGAGATGGCAGAGGGGCTTGCTTCGCTCCAAGAGCAGGCCCAACGCAAGGGAAAGCCATTACGAAGTCAATACAGCGCACAGAGCAGGGTCCTTCGGACGACGGTCATCGCCCAGAAAGTCCAGCTGAGCCAAGATGAGTCAAACCTGACAAACGAGGACAAGGCCTTCACCGGACTGGTCGACAATGTGTCTGAGCTGCTGGCCACGACCATCTCATGCTCGGCAGCAGACACAGTGTTTTTACATGAGCTGTGGATGTACGAATCCAAGTCACCTTACAAAGACGTGTTTACCCCGCGGCCAGGCTCTCTGTTCGAGCGAGCCCTGTCGAGGCCACACGACTATCTAGCGTGCGCGTGTTGCAGCCACGTGGTGGATGGAGGCAACGGTGCGAGTCTGCCGACGACGAGCATACTATATCATCTGTACCAGGAAACCGGGGCGCTCATCAATGTTGCCGACCTGTGGTCAGCGTTCTACGGCCTCATTGGCACTGATGAGGACACCGAGAGACGGCTCGAACCGAGTTCGTCGAAATCACGCGACAATGACGGCTATGATGAGCGTAGCGCTCTGGTGTTATTCTACCGAGGCTTAGCTGAGCTAAAGGCGATGGGGTTCGTCAAAGCGACTCGACGTCGGGCAGACCATATCTCGAAGAACAAATGGCTCTTGTGAGGCGTGGGCGAACTGGGCGGGACGGCGGTCCCGAGTTCGACGCTTTGCTTCTTAGACTCAAAAACTCATCGCGAATACGCGTACGAGAGAGAGAGAGAGAGAGAGAGAGAGAGACACGGGACAAATCTTTTGCTTCCCGACGAAGGGAAAATTGACTATTCCTGAGTCTTCTAGGCTGGCCCGAGAGAATGGTATTGCCCTTTCCCATTTGCGGTCAACCATGACTCCGAAGAACGTGGTGTGGAATCCCCGACTGAGGTAGTGAGGGTCCCGGCGTCTGAGACACGCCCCGTCATGAAGGATAGGGTTTTTTTTCTCTTTCCTTTGCGGCCAAACGAGGAACCTCCCCAGCCTTTCCAGCCAAGCAAGCAGTGCCCCCTTCCTCCCTCCACACAAAGTTTTGCTGGTGGACAAAGTATGAAGGTCTTTGAGCTAAGGAGAGACCCGTGGACAAAAAGGACAAAGAACTCCGAGGGCTCAAGGCGCCTTTCTAGTCCTTTCTCCACCAAAGCTATTTTCTGGGCATGCGAGCGGGCCGAGGATTCGACAAAGGCAAGTGTTTTATTATAGTCGGGGCAATAAATGTACAAAACCCACTGGCCAGGCTCCCATCATGCGGGTCAGGCAAGGTAGAACAGATATTTATTCTAGCCAACTCTTGTTGAAGAAGATAACCACCTGTTCATCACTCACTCACAACTACGACTTGAAGACTTGGGACATATAAAGGTGCCTTCACAATCTTTGCTTCTCTATACACTCACACCACAAGAAACATAATTGTGACAAGTCACTATTACTGATGATTTAAGACTTACCCAGTCACCAACTTTGAGAGATCATCAGGCACACGAAAGCCAAGCAGGGATTTTTTTTCTTCTTCTTCTTTTCTTCTTTCTCTTTTCCTTCTCATAATCATCATCTTGTCGTCGTCTCAAGATCGTCTTTCATTCGTCCCAAAATCGTCTGAATCACAGGACATCTATTATTCATCTATCTGCTCCCACCACCAGGCTTGACTGTGTAAGAGAAGCCTTAAGACTCACTCACTCACGATCTGGGTTCCTAGTTCCATACACTATATAAACCCATATATTCTCATCCATGATATAATTACGCTACACCACTATTCTTTCTCTCCTCGCCCTTTTCTCACTCTCTATTCAGCAGCACAATATCTTGCTCTCTCTCTCTATCCACCAGAGAGGTAGTAAAACCACACACACACACACACACACACACACACACAAATCATCCTACAAACCCCCATTACACACATACGTACAGAAAAATAGAAGGAAAGAAAGATGAGCAACTTCAGAATGAACCAAAGCAGCAGCCACAACAACCCTCCACCGCCCTCACCACACCTACCCCGTGATCCGAACAACCACCACGGCCCCAACACACCACAGGGCCTGGGCCAGCGCCGGACCAAGAACAATGAGGCCCTGGACAAGAAGCTCGAGCAGATGGCCCTCCCGCTCGCGCCGCTCGTCCAGCTCACCTCGGGCCACGTACACCCTGCCTTCCCCTCGACGCTGCTCAACTTCTGGCTCCTGACGGACGCCCAGCTCGACGAGATTGCCCACTTTTATCACCAGCGCACGCCGTGCCAGTGGACGCGCCACTATCCTTGTCCCATCACCTGGGGGGAGGGACTGACTCTCGAGGAGAAAAGGCGCAAGATTGGGAAGTTTATTGGCTTGCGAGGGGTAAGTTTTTTTTTTTCCTTTTCTTTTTTTTTTAACCTTTTCTTTTCGCTGCATACTTTTGGCCCCCCCCCCCCTTCATATCAAGGATAAAAAGCGCACACATGCTGACAGGGCGATATATATAGTGCGAAACACCAATAGTCATCAAGACTGAGGAGCAGATCATGGAGGAGGCCCGCCAGGCGCGGATAAAGAACGATGGGGACGAGGCCCTGAGGAACAAGATGTCATGGTATTACTAGGAGCATGACCGCCGCCGTTGAAGATTTCCTGACGACCTGGGGTCTCGGCCCCGCCCCCCCCCCTTCCCCCCCCTCTCTCTCTCTGCGGAGCCATTCCAACGACATACATCTGGGGAACTTGGCGACATACGTCCCTACCCATCGAGAGAACGACACGATTTTCCTCTCCCTGTAACAACATAACAGCATCAGCGTTGATTTCTGTATAGCTGTCTCGGCATCATATACCATGATAGACAACCTTCCAGAGCAGCAAAGGAGTTCGCGGTCTTTTTGGATGCCAAAGCAGTTTCTTCTTTTTTCTCTCTTTGTCTTCTTTTTAGCAAGAGGACTTGTAATGAAAATACCAGTTTTCCCCTATTGGGTACTTGAGATCGGCCCCTGTCTCCGTGTCTTTCCCGCCCCCGAGTGCCTCAGCTTGAGAAAAAAAAAATGTGAAGCCAAACCTCAAAGAACGCCGCGCAGCCATGATCATGCCGTGAATGTGCCCCCCCAAAGATCCAGGGTTTTCCTTCGCCTTGGGCAGCAGCCGAGTAAATTTTATTTATACAGCCCCAAAAGGGTACGAAGCCTTTCCATGGCGTCCTGCCCCATCGAGCAGGAAAGTTGTCCATATATGTGTGCAACGGGGAGGGAGCAGGCCTATTTCTTTCCCTTCTTCTTCTTGCCCCCGCCGCTTGATGATGTTGGCCTCTCGGCTGGCGTACCGACATCGACGAGAACTCCGTCGTCGCTGGGTATCTTCTTCTCACCCTCCTGCTCGAGCTCCTTCATGAAATCCGAGGAGATGGCTGCACGGCGCTTCTCCCACCACTCGGTCTCGGCTTGCGTCTTGGACTGGATCTCGTCGATTTTGTCGTGGAACATGGTGTTGGCGGCGATCTCGTTGGCGGTTTGGAAGATGGTTTGTCCCCAGTTAGGTGCTAGGCCGTTAGCCTGAACGCGTGATGGTCAGTTAGCATCTCTCACTTTCTCCTAGAGAATAAAAACAAAAAAGCAACCGCCCCGCGCCCCCCCCCCCCCAAAATTCCCCCATTCTTCCCAGCGTCGACGGTGGCTTTTTTTTCTTCTTTTCAGTAGGGATTATGATCGCATACCTCCATCACAACGTCGCGCAGCTCAGCCTCCATCTCACTCTCGGCGCGCGTGAAGCGCTGCCACAGGTCATCACCGACGCTGCCCTTTGCCAGCAGGTTCGAGCAGGCCTGCTTCGCCGTGCGGATCTGTATGATGCGGTGGATGTCCTCGACGGCGCGGCGGATCAGGGCGGCGCGCAGTATGCTCTCGGGAACCTTGGGGGCCTTCTCCTGGCCATCCTCGGGCTCCATGTGGAGGAGTGACAGGTAGATGTTTCGCTGCAGGTGTGGGCCGAACCATGGCTCGAGATTTGCCTTTTGCGCTGTTTGTCTGTGTCAGCCGAGCTTCGCCCTTGCTAGTCTTTCGTGTAAAGGGAAATAGTAAAGAATGGGTCGCATCGTTACTCACAAGCCTTGCGCTTCCTGTAGACGCTGGAGAAGGTAACGAAGGTGCCGCCTAGGACTAGCACGTAGGCGATGGGGAGGATGAGACCCCTCCAATCTAATGAGAACATGATGGTTGCACGCGCAGTATCTAGAAGTTGGAGGCTTCAAGAACAAGAAGGGGAAAGAAAAAGAAAAAAAAAGGGATTGATTTTGGCCAGTTAAGGCGGTAAGAAAAGAGGGTGAGAAAGAAGATGAGTCCAGAGAAAAGGTCACGGACACGGTGTTGGTCAAGGACCGTCCGGAATTGGCATCTGAAAGGAAAAAGACAGGTTGAGGTTGAGTGTGTGTACTTTGGGTAAGAGAGGCCACACTTCAACATTGCGACTCAGCAGCTGTCACTTTCCATTCACCCTTCTGCCACTAGCTCAAGTAGAACCCTGCAGCCCGCCCTGCGTGGATGGCAGCGGCCGGCATTCTCTGCCTGCCCTGTCATTCACAGTCAGTATAAGCTTATTGGTCTCCGTCCATTCTGCTGGTCTGTGCCCAACAAGGTACGTACCAGAGCTTGGGATCTTAGCTTTCGTCATTGCCTTCCTGCCTTGCTGGTTCACTAACAGTGGCCATAGCTTGAGCACATCCTCCCACCTTCCGACATTACTGTCCTCTTGCATATTTTGTCCTGCACACCTTTACGAATGACTCCATTGGTCACCCTGCCTTGACAGGGTCGCTTTTAAGGAAGAAGCTTTCAGAGTCACACACACAGACAGATACTCGGTTGCAAGAGACCCCTCCTTATACTTGCCGCCACAGAGGCGAGGGGACACGAGTCTGGACCCCTCCCATTCATCACCACCCGGCTTTGACCCTCACTGCTTCCTCACCACCACAGGTTTAAAACCTCGTGGACGAACATCAGGAATATTGTCAAGATGTTGTTGAGAGTCCGTGGGCCAGATGGCATGCTACGCATTACCATCGAGAAGGACGAGACATTCGCCGACCTGACCCAGAAGTTCCTACCGCAACTCCCGTCTACGGTCGACCCTAATACCATCTCCTTCTCGAACCACCCCAGCGGCAATGACCCCAAGACGTTTCCCGAGATAGCGCACCTCGCGATCGGCCAGGTCGGCCTTAGCCATGGAGATATGATCTTCATCAAGTACGGCCACGCAAAAGTCATGGGCAACGGCGCCACAAACGGGGACCTGGACATCAAGGGCAAGGGAAAGGCGGCCCCCTTGGAGTCGTCAACCAACCGGCTCAACGGACAACCTGTCCTGCCTACCGAAGATGTCCTCATCGACCCGCCTCCCCTGTCCTCGCCGACAAGAGAGAGAATCAAGAACCCCTGGGAGGTTGTCGTCCAGTCCAAGCTCGACGACGCCCTGGACAAGAGGGACGGGAAGATCAAGCGGAAGATGGACAAGATGTGCCGACACGGCCCCAAGGGCATGTGCGACTACTGCCAGCCTCTCGATCCCTTCGACGCCAAGTACCTCGACGAAAAGAAGATCAAGTATATGTCTTTCCACTCGTACCTCAAGAAGATCAACGCCGACAAGAACAAACCCGAGACAGGCAGCTCGTATATACCACCTCTTGTCGAGCCATACTACAGAGTCAAGCGAGACTGTCCGTCAGGTCACCCCCAGTGGCCCGAAGGCATCTGCACAAAGTGCCAGCCGAGTGCCATCACGCTGCAGCCCCAACAGTTCCGTATGGTGGACCACGTTGAGTTCGCGGAGCCCGCTATCATTGACACCTTTCTCAACGCCTGGCGTAGGACTGGGGCTCAGCGCCTAGGGTTTATGTACGGTCGGTACGAGGAGTATGACGTGGTCCCGCTGGGGATCAAGGCAGTTGTCGAGGCCATATATGAGCCGCCCCAGGTCGATGAAGTCGACGGCGTCACCCTGAATCCCTGGGAGAACGAGAAGGAGATCACCGAGACCGCTCGGCTGTGCGGACTGCAGCAGGTCGGTGTGATATGGACCGATCTCCTGGACGCTGGCGCCGGTGATGGCTCAGTGGTGTGCAGACGACATGTGGACTCTTATTTCATCGCTTCGCAGGAGATTTGCTTCGCGTCACGCCTGCAGGCACAACACCCCAAGTCCTCCAAGTGGAGTGACACTGGTCGTTTCGGCTCCGACTTTGTCACATGCATCATATCAGGCAACGGAGAGGGCGGTATCGAGGTCAGTGCATACCAGATGTCGAACGATGCGATCGAGATGGTCAGGGCCAATATCATTGAGCCCTCGGCAGACCCCCAGCGGATGTTAGTGCAAGAGGAAGAAGAGGACGACGGCTCGACCAGCAGGACGCGGTACATCCCTGAGGTGTTTTACCGGCAGATCAACGAGTACGGTGCGAATGTACAGGAGAACGCGAAGCCGGATTTCCCAGTCGAGTATCTCTTTGTCACCTTGACACATGGCTTCCCCGACAAGGCACAGCCGTTGTTTAGAGATCACGGTTTCCCCATCGAGAACCGGGAGCTCATGGGCGAGGTGCAAGAGCCCAGCTCGGTGGCACGGAAGCTCAAGGCCGGCTCTCAGTCCCGCAGCGGACAGACCGTTCTGTCAGACTTTCACTTCCTCTGCTTCCTGCACCATATGGGTGTGCTGAGCAAGGTGGGTGGAGACACGCTGTGACATGGCCTGCAGCTTCTTTACTGACCGATCTCTTCACAGGATGAGGAGGCACTGCTGTGCCGTGCGGCCGTTGGCCATGATCTCGCGGATGCATTCCAACTCAAATCGAGCACCGGGTGGCAGACGTTGTTGGCAATCTTGCATTCGACTGGTGAGAGAATCCCCTCCAAACGCCGCCGTGAAGAGTCCAAAAATGGGGACGCCTGCTCCGGCCCAAACTCCCCTTTTCGTATGGACCATTCCGACTCTGAGGCCGAACATCTTGCTAAGCGCGTTGCTGCGGTTAGGCTAAACCGACTCGCGAGCGACAATTAAACTCCCGCTGTCTTACCTGGGAAGGCCTGGGAGAACTGGTGGTGGCACTACTTTACTAAAGAGGTAGCCTGGGCCACATACGAGAGATCTTCTTGTAAGACGATTCATGATTGGGAGGGAAGCCTCTGGCCGTTCGGGAACTTGGGATTACCGGGGGAGGCAATTGCATCAGAGAGATAGGTCGAATGGATGGTATGAAAATGAGATGATTATGAGATTTTCTTTCCCTGCCCAAGAGGAAGGGGAACAGAAGCTCCAGGTCTTATAAAGATTCATCACCGCTGCTTTCCCACCACTGTGATATGTAAAACAGATATGATATGCACTGAACAAGAGCGGAAGTAGAAACTAGGATATTGACTGATTTTGGAGAGTCGTGTGTTTTCAATGGCCAGCCGTGGTGGTGGTATTTTGAGAGTGAGTTAAGTTCATTATTAATAATACAGGTTGACTGGCCGACTTATTTTATATTCAATCCCCCGTCCCCCCCTATTTTTATTTTATTTTATATACATACTACTTACTTAGTTACTCTCCAGCTTGCCCCTCATTGACGCGCCGCCACGCTGCCTTCTTGGCGTTATTGCTCACCCCCATCTCCTTCTTTGCCGCCGCGAGCAGGTCATTGACGATGGCCACGTCGTTGGGATATATCTGCTGCAGCTTGGCATAGTAGTGCTCGACCAGGATCTGGTACATGACGCACGGGTCCTTGACCGTCTCCAGCGGCTCGTCGGCAGCGAGGAGGCCGTGCTGCTGCAGGCCCTGCAGGCGCTCCTGCAGGCGCATGGTGGCGCGGAGGACCAGCTTGGCCATGCGCGGGCTGGGGCGTTCGATGCGCTCCTGCTCGGCGAGCATCTCGAGGGCCAGGGCGCGGGAGAGATCGAAGCCCAGGACGTCGCGCAGGCCCTGGAGGGCGGCCAGCAGGCCCGGCCAGTCGTTGGCCTTGCGGAAGCTGTGCAGGATCAGCTTGACCTGGTTCTCGGACAGGCTGCCGCGGCGGGCGCGGTAGTGGCCGGCAAACACCCAGCTGCTGGCGAGCATGTCGCGGAAGACGTCCCTGGCCTGGCGGGCGGCCTGCTCGCGCACCTCGGGCCGGAGCGAGGGGCCCGGGAGCTGGTTGACGGGGAGCGAGCGGAACAGGATGGCAAAGGTATCGGCGTTGGGCAGGATGTCGTGCTCGTGGACCATGAGGCCGTACAGCTCGCGCGCCTTGTCGCCCCTACCCTGCGCGACGGCGGACGCGATCAGCTCGTTCATCATCATGGCGTCGCCGCCCATCGCGCACTCCTGGTACGCGACGAACAGCTCCTCCAGGCGGCCGAACAGCGAGCGCTCGCGGTAGTTCTCGGCGAGGATGACAAAGGTCTCGACGGTCGCGCGGGGGACCATGGTGTAGTCGAGCTCAGGGCCCTCGTGGTCGGAGCGGTTGGGCCGGCCGTCGGCGAGCTTCATGGGCCCCTCGAGCATGACCTGTCGCTTCCGCAGGTCCACAAAGTTCTTACGGCTGCGGACCATGGACCAGGCGAGGAGCTCGGCCTTTTGGCGGTTGGCAGCGTCGCCGGAGCGCAGCAGGGCGCCGATAAACCCGTTGACCTGGACCGAGGCGGCCACGACGCCGTTCTTCTGCATGTAGATCAGGACTTCGTAGGCACCGGAGAGATCGCCAGCACCTATGAGCCGCTTGAGCCACTTCCCGAAGAAGAAGCTATTCCTCAGCTCGTTGGGCAGCTTGGACTTGCCGTACAGGTTGACGGTGCCGGCGAACATCATGTCGGTAAAGGCATACATAGCAAAGTCGGTGTGCCCGTTACTGAGGAAGAGCGAGATCACATCGTCGTAGTCCTCGATCTCCATCGGTTTCTCGAGCTTGGCAGCCAGGTCGCGCATGCGACGGTACAGCAAGAAGCCCCGTTCCGCCGTAGCAGGCTTCGCACAGTAGGCACGGATGAGGTGCAGCAGCACACGCGAGTCTGCAGGGGTTGCGGGGCTCGACCGCTGGAGCAAGGCCCTGCTTGTCCGTTCGGCGCGTTCAAGGTCGCCAGTGGCAGACCACATGCGCACGCCTAGCTCGAAGTAGGGGATGCCCATGGCCGAGCCCTCGCTGCCTAGTTCCCTGACAAGCCTCCTCCATGTGCTGAGCGCCTCCTCGGGAAAGCCGGCCTCAAATGTGGCCTCGATGGCCAGCAGCTGCTGCTTGGGTGTCAGAGGCGCACCAGCCTTGGTCATGACCTTGGCCAGCACACGGACGTGAGGCATCCTGTAGAAGTTATCTGGCCCTTCGGAGGAGAAGACTGCCCATAAGGCGTCCCAGACCTCCTTGGCCACAACCGTCTGCGGCTTGGCGAGGATCCCTGTGAGGGGGTGGAAGGCTTTCCACGCGGAGGCGATGTGCTTCCTCTGTAGCTTGGTGTGCTTCAGGGCCAACACTGCCGCCCTCAGGTTCTGGAGAAGCAGAGAGGCCTGGGTGTCTCGTAGTTGAAGCTGTTTCTTGCTGTGGTCGGCCTCGTAGAAGCGGATGGCCGGAAGATCCGTGCTGAGGTCGGCCCCAGGCCCGTCGTGGGTCTTGAGCACCTCCTGGAGGGCCTCGATCGATCCTGGCGGGCCATGCTTCTCCAAGATCCTCTCCAGCACGCCTGTCATGCGCTCGAGCTTTGGCAGGGCGTCCTCGAGCCTGGTCATCTTGGCCGTGATGCTGGCCTGCAGATCCTCGAGGTCCTCGAAATCGGGCTCATCCTCGCCGTCGTCGTCGTCCTCAACCCGCGTGACCCGGCCTGTTCTTGGGTCTTTTTCGAAATACTTGACGACCACACCTTTGTGTGCATCCTGCCTCGGCGTGCTGCGGGAAGAGGAGCTTGGTTCTGCCGACTTCACCTTGTGGCCATTCTTGCTCCTGTGGCCGTTGGCGTAGCCTCTCGCAAAGCTTTGCGGCGGCTGAGAAGAACTGCCGAGTGATGCCAGACGACAGGAGCGACAGATGTAGGGATTCCTGCGGGTGGCCAGTTCAAGAAGAGCAGATCTTGGAGGCATCGATGTTCAGATCTGGTACGAGGTAGGCCATGTGGGTGTGGGTGTGGGTGTGTCGCGATACTGGAATTTTTTTATTTTTTAGGGGTTGGTTGGTTGATCAAATCAGTCCCAGTCCAAGTCAAGCCTACTTCTTAACTTTGATGAGTTGAATCCCGTTGTCGCCGCCGCCTAAAAAATTCTTATCAGCGCGACAGAGGGGCGATAAGCAGGGGCCATTCTCCCCAAAACGGTAGGCGGTCTAAATTATTTTGGAGGGAAACTTCGCAGCGCAAATGGGAAACTTCATCTTCCTTTTCCTTCACTCTTTGGAAACCACCACCAAATTTCAAGACAGCAACCAACAACAACAACAACAACAACAACAACAACAACAACAACAACAACAACAACAACAACAACAACAAC
>JACWRQ010000648.1:0-16291 GCA_014849955.1 Cryphonectria carpinicola | reverse complement strand
ACGGGTGAGTGAAGGGGGGGGGGGTGGGTGGGGTGGGTGGGGGGGGGGTGGGGGGGGGGGGGGGGGGGGAAGAGACTCGGCGTGCAAAGGGGAAAAGGAAGACAGAGATGAATTGAGAGCGAAAGTGCTTCCAAGTATTGTTTGTCAACGGAGTGTATGTGTGTATGAGATTTGACTTGGCAGAATGAATCTATTCTTGGAGGGATTCTGATCAGATTTCCAACAACAACAAAAAAAGAAATCCCATACCTTGGGCCAGAAAGTCGCTGGACCCTGATCTGCAAGTGGCGATAAGTCAGAGTTGACTTTAATTCCGAAATGGCCTGATTTTCCCCGCTAACCCACAAGCTCTGGGATTACTACTCTAGACGCGATAGCATCTGGTGGGCCAGGTGGGGACTTGTGGGTCTACGTCATCCCGTGCACGTTGAACAGGAGCTACCTTGCCGTTTGCACGCTATCGAGAAACTTGGCGCCTGCTTACCTAAATCTAGCAGGACCCAAGCTGCCAAGCCACCGGCTAAGGACGGCCTACCTCCCCTAGCTTAGTGGGTTGCAAGATGAACTTGGAGCTAGGAGCTTAGGGGGTTTTACTTGATACCCTAGACTGAGCAGCACTTTGTCACCGCACCGAGGAAAACCCTCTGCACAAGCTTTGCTGGGCATGTGAAGAGGCGAAGAAGAGGTCAAGAGGCCAATCCCTCTTGTCGTGATGGCCCCTATACCTGTTCTTGTTCCTGTTCCAGAGCTGAGCAGATACCTCTTCACTGGACAGCTCTCCCAGCGAGGCTGTCTTCGCCTTGCTCGGAACAGAATACTATGCACCTCAACTTTCTCTTCGAGACGGCCCAGCACCCATCACCTTTCTCTCTCCTCCTCCTCCTCCTCCTCCTCCAAAGACTACCACACTCCGTCTGAGGTCGAGACAAGGGCTGACTCTGCATCTCTCAGCCAAGCCTCCTCATCTGGCCAGGTGCCCTTGCGAAAGCTCCTCAAGGCCTCTCTCAAGGCCCGGAAGAAGTCACCCACCACCACCACCGCCGCCGCCACCACCCGCAGACAGACTGTCGACGGATGGGAGCTCACCGTCGGCATCGAGATCCACGCCCAGCTCAACACCCCCCACAAGCTCTTCTCCCCCGCCACCACCCCGCTCCCAGCCGACGCCCCCAACACGCGCGTTGCGCTCTTCGACCTCGCCACCCCGGGCTCCCAGCCCCTCTTCCAGCAGGAAGCCCTCATCCCCGCCGTGCGTGCCGCCCTGGCCCTGAGCTGCAGCATACAGACGACGAGCAGGTGGGACCGCAAGCACTACTTCTGGTGGGACCAGCCGGGCGGCTATCAGATTACACAGTTCTACGAGCCCTTTGCGAGGGATGGCCACATCACGCTGCGCCAGAGGGATGGGATCGCCGACGAGGATGGCGAGGCCATCACGGTGGGCATACAGCAGGTGCAGATGGAGCAGGATACCGCCAAGACGGTCGCTAGGCCCGATGGTGTGCAGTGGGTGGATTTCAACCGGGTCGGCGTGCCGCTGATCGAGATCATCACCAGGCCCGAGATCCATCACCCCAGGACTGCTGCTGCGCTGGTGCGGAAGATCCAGCATCATCTCAACTCCGTGGATGCCTGCGTGAGCGGGATGGAAGCCGGCGGCCTGCGGGCCGATGTCAATGTCAGCGTCAGGAGGAAGGGCCAGCCGTCGTGGCAGGCCCTTCCCCTGGGCCAGAGGACGGAGATCAAGAACCTGAGCTCTTTCAAGGCCGTGGAGGATGCCATCATTGCCGAAAGGGACAGGCAGATCCAGGTCCTCGAGCAGGGCGGCGTCATCCTCGGCGAGACGCGCGGTTGGTCCATCGGCGGCACCGAGACGACACGGCTGCGCGGGAAGGAGGGCGAGGTGGACTATCGATACATGCCAGACCCAGATCTAGCACCACTGCACATCGGGAGTACTCTGGTCTCGCATCTCCGAGACAGCATGGGCATGCTCCCCGACGCCGAGGTGGACGAGTTGCGCAGCCAGTGGGGCATCAAGGCCAAGGACGCCATGTCTCTGATGCATCTGGACAGTGGCGGCAGGCTCGAGTACTTCTACAGCGTCGTGCAGCGCCTGCAGGACCGTCTGGGGGACAAGTGGACCAAGGATTGTGCCACCCTCGCGGGCAATTGGGTCCTCCACGAGCTGGGTCGCCTTACCTCTGACCGTAACCTCACGGCTGAAGGCATGGTCGAGTCTCTGGGCATGACGCCCCAGGGGGAGTGCACACGCATTCCGGCCGTGCACCTTGCAGACATCCTGTACCTCCTTCATGAAGGCCGCATTTCCGCAGGCGTGGCCAAGGACCTGCTCTTCGCCGTGTTCCGTGGTGCCCTCGACAGCGCCTCGCCCGAGAGCTACGCCAGCATCGAGGAGGCAGTCGACAGAGAGGGCCTCTGGTTCAACAAGCTCACGCCGCAGGAGTACGATGAGCTGGCTGGCCAGGTGCTGGAGGGCGAGGAGAAGGCGCTCGCGGGCAAGTTCGAGCCTTATTTCTCGGGCAAGGTGACCAAGTACCCAGAAGGTCAGCTGCAGCGCCTGGTTGGCAAGATGATGAGGGAGGGCCCTTCGGAGAGGATCGACCCCAGGACTGCGCAGATTGTCTTGCGGAGGGTCATTCAGAAAAAAGTGAAGGGCTCGGAAGACTAGCACTTCTTGTTGTTGGCCTGTCCAGTCCTACAAACGATCAGTATTTGCTCCATCTCGATCCTGGACTGCTTCGCAATGTTTGATTTCCAATCATGAGACCACGGCCTGCCCGATGCAGGCAAAAGCCCAAGCGTCAGGTACGCATAACCTTCACAATCTTGCTGAATAATGGGGTTGAATTTGTCATCTTTCATCCACTCCGATGGTCCAAGCAGACGCCCGCCACCTTCTGTGGCCGACCATAAATTGTGACAGCCACTCTCTCTTCAAACTCCCCTCTTTTGAAGGTGAAGACGAGGCCATATCTGAAGACACTTGCTCCCAATCTTCACAAAATAATCCTGCCCAAAAATGGCCCCGATCCGTGTCGCCCTTGTTGGCCTCTCCGCCAACGCAACAACCTCCTGGGCAGCCCAGGGCCATCTTCCCTATCTGCTCTCTCCGCGCGGTAAAGCTCGTTATGAAATCGTAGCCCTGCTCAACTCGTCCACCCGTGCAGCCGAGGCCGCAAGGGAACACTTCAACCTGCCCGGCTCTGTCAAGGCCTATGGCGACCCGGCGTCCCTCGCTGCGGATCCAGATGTCGACCTCGTCGCCGTCAGCACGCGCGTCGACACCCACGCGGCTCTTGCACGACCCCAGCTCGAGGCAGGGAAGGCAGTCTTCGTGGAGTGGCCCGTGGCGTCGTCAGCAGCGGCCTCCCGCGCGCTGCTCGACCCAGGCACGAATGAGAAGCACAAGGCCGCACTGCAAAGGAGCATCGTCAGCCTGCAGGGGCGGGTCGCGCCCGTACTCACCAAGCTCAGGGAGGTCCTCGACTCTGGGCGCATCGGCAAGGTCCTCAGCAGCGAGGCCAAGGTGTATGCAAACCTGCTCGGCCGAGACTCGCAGCCCGAACGCCTGGCCTATCTGACGGAACGCAAGTTCGGCGGGAGCTCCCTCACGATCACCTACGGACATACCATCGACTTTATCCAGGATGTGCTCGGGGACTTCGAGCCCTCGACGCTCAAGACCACGTCAGCCGTGCTGTTCCCCGACGTCAAGATCTTGGGAAGCGACGGCGCGCCGGTCAGGACGGTCAGGTCCGACGTCCCAGATTATGCCGCGGTCAGCGGGCACCTGCAGGATGTTCGGGCAACAGGCAGGCTGGTTCCCGGGGCGCCGCTGGCCGTGACGATGCGGTGCGGCGAGCCGTTCAAGGGCCAGCCCGCGTTTGAGTGGACCATTCACGGTGAGAAAGGCGATATCCTGTTTACAAGTCTGGCAGGACCCTATATTTCCTCTGGCGACTCGTACGACATCCCGCCCCGGATCCAAATCCATGATCTCGAGGCGGATGAAGTGGTCGACGTCGAGTGGGACTGGCTGGACTGGCAGAAGGACCTCTTTATCCGGGGCCGGAATGTAGGTGGGGTCTATGACCGCTATGCTGCGTGGTGGGAGGCCGGTCGACCTGCAGAGAAAGATTTGCCCGACGCCGAGCGCTTCCCGCGGTTGTTGGATGCTCAGGTCAGGATGGATCATTTGGAGAAGATCTTCAAGGATTTTGATGAAGCTGTTGAGCTTCTAAGGGAGTAAAGCACCAACCCCCCCCCCTCCCCACCCCCACCACCCCCTCAGGATTAGTACTGTTGATCACACGTTTATGTTGTTGAAATTCCGTTTGCGTAATATTATGCTCTATCTAAATACTTGAACCACATGAATTCTACCAGCATCTGTGTCTCCGACCAACTCGGAATAAAGTCTGTTATTCACAAAAACAGATCAAGCAAGGACCAAACAGTCGCTGCCCGTCTACCTTTTCTCCAAAACATGGACGAGTATATAATTACAAACCCTAAATCCCTCTGGGTGGGTGCAGACCTCTGCCACGGCCCAGGGCTCCTTGGCCTCGTCCTCATTCCCCGCGTTGATATCCAGGACCCACTCCTCGTCCACGACTCTGCCTTCCAGGATCACCTCCTGCAACCCGCCCACCTCGTTGGTTCCCAGGGCCCCATGCTTGTGCACGGCTCGGCATCCCAGAACCAGCGGCTCCTCGTCTCACTCCTCGATGTCCAGGACCCGCAGCCCCTCCTCCACGACCCCGATTTTGATGATCCCCTGCTCCTCGTCCACCTTGCCCGCGTACGAAGCCTCCCCGGCCCCTATTGCCACGATATCCTCCTTGACCCTCAGCAGGAGCAAGAGGAGGCCGCATCTGCCCTGCAGGAACTGGTGGTGGACCCATTCCGCCCACACCAGGCCCAGCCCCCGGCTGAGCTCGGTGAACAGGCCCCGGCATAATAGGATCTCCTACTCCCACACCGACTGGATTACCGTGTCTTTGGCCTGGTAAAGTTGAACCACCTGCTGCAAATCGCTGTGCATGGACGTTCATAGGTCTGGCCATGCCAGCTGCGCCGACTGGATTCACATGGGTTTGCCCATGCAAGACCGCACCGCCTGCTGCGGGTTGCTTTCCATAACCTATGCCGGGCACGAACAAACCACCTGCTGCGAATCGGCTGGCATAGGTTCCTGCACGCTGGGCACCACCCGGACCAGGGACAGGCCCAGCAGCATGACCTGCATGGTAGGGTGGCAGGTTCAAAGGACTTGGGCCAACGTTGAGGGCAGGGTGTGCTGCTAGTCCTGGTGGTAGTGCTGGCACTGGGCGTGGATGGGAGATACGAGAAAGTCTAATAGTTGGAAGTTAGCTGGCGATACCAAAGAAAAGAGGAAGAAAGAGGAGAAGTGGAAGAAGAAGGGGGGAAAGCTCTTGTTGTCGTCAAGAAAGCAGTGACTTGCGGTTCTGGCGGATTAAGCAATAGAGTTTTGAGGTCAGTTTTGGACCATGGAGCGATTTCTTTTTGGTCCCAATCAAGGGCAAGATTCCGCAGTATTACTTCCTCGAGTTCCGCTAGTGATGGTCTATCCGATGGCTGGTTTGCTGTGTATGTGCGTTGTAGACGTTATCATCAGCCACATTTTCCATTGCCATTTCTAAATATCACATGATAAGAGCCCAGAGAATCACCATGGAAGAAGGAGAAACAGCGCTTGAAACAAGGAGAGACCTTACTCATGCACTGTGCGATCGTTCTTCGAAGCTCTAGGTCTTGGTCATCAAATTCACTGGTTAACAACCATCCTCCGTATGTCCATGCTTCGAACTCTGTGCCATCCGGTCGATGAAAGGTCTCTTTTGAGCATTCGGGTGGCACTGGTGGATTCTCCGATGTTACAAGTTGCCACATGCACTGTTCACACAATTATTAGTCTGTTACAGATGACATACAATCATCTAGTACAGTGTACTTGGGGTGTTCTGCGGGCTGAACTCACGAGGCCGGCGGCGTAAAGGTTGGACCACCAGTCATAGTTTCCCGCAACGGGCTCGAGAGGGTAGGGTGAACGGTCCAGGTAGTTCCAGTCTTTCGTAAATTGTTCCTGTGGTTTGTGTTTCAGTGATTAATTTGCATTCGCTCACTCTGCTGCTGAAAGTTGTTGTGTCGACGGGGGTGAGCTACTGACTGGAAAGTAATGTGTGACTTTGCCTCGAGTTCGGTCCCTGGAAAGGCTCACCCTATTATTCATGAATGTAGTATGAAATTAGCCCCCTCAAAATTACTTGTTAGAGTACTGGTTGTTCATTCATACCAGTCCATGCGGTCTGCTATTGTAAAGGTCTTTGAGAGGCCGAGATCTCCAATCTACACCTCAGTTAGAATATATACTTGATATCACACCATCCAGTCTCCACTTGAACGCTTGGTTTGTCACCTTGATCACAGGAACGGTTGTATGAGAATGAGGGCCATTCGAAGAAGTGCGAACGTCGAAACTTCCAATCATCACTTTTGTCTGGTCAGCATCTCCGATGGAGGTTAAATCTCATCCGCAGATATTCGAACAAACTTGCCGTTTGACAGGTCAAGATCAAAATGGACCATCGCATCCCCAGATAAAAGTTCACTGTCATCATTCCCTCGCGGTATAGACTCGTCCTGCACGGGAATATCTTGCTTTTCAGGATCGAGGCCTCCGGTCCACTTGTCAGGATAGGCCATGGCTACGCATCCTCTGAATACTACCACACAAAATGAATTTAGTCTTTTGTTTTTGCCTTCCAAGGCACTCGAAGCGAAACTCTGGCTTACAGCAATGGAATATCATCCATAGATCCTGGCTCCTAAGACGTGTCCTTCTTTCTCTTGCTTCGTATATGATGCCTTTCAGATCACCGTATGGTGCGTACTAGAATTTCGACAAAATATTTTCGGTCATTAGATGTTGTCAAAGACGTAAAGATGCGCCATCGACTGACCTCCATTGCAAGATGAGTTGGAAGTGTATTGAACTTCTTTATGAGCGCATCTCTGTTGGCAAGCGGGAATTTCTTCAGATTTTTTCCCAGAACTGGCTCGGGGAGGTTCCTCATGTAATGTCGTTGCAAAATATGCCGTGCTCCTGCAAGTCGCTGCAACGTCAAGAAATTTCAGCATCATACTCTCTTCCACGCTCAGGCCTGGCCATGGTAAGCCATATATACTTGGTAGCCGTCAACTCACCCGCATGTTGTCAATCTCGGGGCCTAAAGACGCGGGTCCAAGAGCTGCTTTCACCACGACTTTGTGAGATTGGCCATTGATATCGTCCATCTGCAAGAGAGCAGCACAGCCATAGCCGCCTCGTCCAAGCACCTTCTTGAGCCGAAACCCGATCATGTTGAACGCCGGTATGATGCCAAACTTGCCCCCTTTAATTGCGGCTTCATATTGGTGAAACTGATTCGGGGGTGCCCATCTTCTCATCTTGACGGCTTTATGTGCAGTCAGATCTGGACCCTCGGGCTGTTCTCCGAGGATCCCTGTCGGTGCCTCCCGAGCCCTCGGCACAGCTATTCTTTTATAGATTGCTCGTCGCAGTCCCTGGCCGAAGGCCCTCTTCCACATAAGGTAACTGTCGAAGCCCTGCCAATAGTGATCAAAGATGTCAAATGTTACCCGTATTTGGTCCTTGTCGTGCTCCGAAAGGGCCGCAAAAGTCCCTGGCCGGGCCCTCCCTGCTGCTGGTGCTCGTTTTCGTGCTGCTCGTGGTGGTGGCACCCCGACACCATTCTGAGGAGCCGGGACCCGTGCTCCTGAGACCCCGTCACCTCCTCTCGGGGCCTTGGCGTGTGCCGTTGGGACTTTCTCTATAATCGGACTCAGAGCTTGCGCATTAGTTTTACCAGCGCCATATTCCGGACGAGGAGGAGCAGAAGGAGGAGGAAGTGTTGGTGGTGGAGCTGGTTGTGATGGTGATGAGTTGAGGGTGGGAAGAGAAGAAAGAGGGGGAGAAGGTGGTGGGGGACTCAGAGAGGAAGAAAGAGGAGGGACTACGCCCTCAAGCAAGGAGCTCATGGATTGCGGTGAGTGCTGGTACACGATCAAAACGAGGTCTTAGAAGGGATCTATCCAAGATTTATTTTGCTGTTATTTTGACAGTAATCACACGTTCTTCCAGTTTCTGCGACTGGCTATTGTGATGGTCTTGTGTGAACGATGATCTGTTTCATGATGCTACAATCTATCTACAATACTCGTATCTCTCAAGTATATTTCATCATTGTAGATACAAATCATCCATGTCCTTGTGGTCCTTTATAGAAAATGGACAAAGACCTATTGTGTGATGCAAGGCCTTTTCAGCGCTCAAAGCCACCGTTTCTGGCTAGACTGTACACTACGCAGCAGAGGTACTTCGGCGCCATGTGAGTATTGTGAAGATACAGTGGAATATTGTGAGTTTATTTGAGTCCAAGACTGGCGTGCAGTTCCGGTACTGGGGTGTGAGGGAGGAGGTGGACGGGCATGAACATGCTGCTTCATCACTTCAAGGGATGGAGAGACGGGAATGCTTCCCACATGAGACAGCATTCTCGGTATAGTGTCAGAACATCACGAGCAATGTGCCTTTTCCCTGCACATTCCAAGTGCTGATGACTGTCTCAGGTAGAAATGGCAGTATTCTGTACTCAAATTGGCCATTACATACTTAACCACGCGTAGGCGTCTTATACCAAGACCCCAAGAAAACCTTTGACTGCATCGCCTTCTTCCTTTTCTTCTTTTTCCTTCTGCTTTTTGCTTTCGTTCTGTACGTGTGACAAGATTATCTTTTCTCTTTCGGAAACAAAATCCTTCGCCCTGACTTGGTCCAAACCATGGAGGTTGTTCTGTCGCAATGACGATGAAGTCTGTTTACACACGCCCTGCGTGGATGCGCCGGCGCAGTCCAAGCCTGATATTCTGCATTCTATTCATTCTCGCCTTTACCCAGATCATAGACTTGGTGGGAGAGTTTGGGTACTCCTCCTCGACGTATTACTGGCTACTCTCGGCCTCCCAACAGTCCCAGCAGCATGACTATACGCACACACCAAAATGGACAGGCTACTCGATCAAGCCCATAGCCTACGTCTTCCCGCAATTCCATCCCATCCCTGAGAACGACAAATTCTGGGGTGCCAACTTTACAGAGTGGGTAAATGTGAAGAAGGCCAAGCAGAACCGATTCGGGCTCGAGACATTACAGCCCTCGAAGGAGGTAGGATACTACAACCTCCTCGACTATGCTGTTCGCAAGCGTTATGCGAACCTCGTCAGAGACTCAGGGTAGGTTACTCTGTCAAACCAAATGATGTTTTTTCATTTATTTCCCTTCAGAATCCTCATTGGATATTTTTCTCTTCCCAGAATATACGGCATCGCGTATCACCACTACTGGTTCGGCTACCCGGTAATGGACAAGCCCCTCCAAGCCATGCTCCAAGACGGCCAGCCCGACGTTCCCTTCATGCTCTCTTGGGCCAACGAACCATGGACCGTCCGGTGGGATGGCATGGACTCCGAAGACGAGTACGAGGACGAGGACGGCACGCTGCTGTCACAGTCCTACGGCAATAGCACCGAGTGGCGCCGCCACTTCGACTGGATGGCCACCTTCTTCAGGCACCCAAAGTATATCCGCTCTGCCGGCAAGGTGCAGCTTGTCGTCTACTCATCCAGCCTGATGGGAAACGTGGGGAAGCGCATGTTTGCCAAGTGGCGCCGGTGGGCGGCGGAGGATCCGGCGATTGGGGGGTTGGATGTCATCGAGACGGCTTGGGAGTGGGATTATCCACCTGATCGTGGGCACACTGATGCAACCAGCGAGTTTGCTCCTCACTCGGGAGGCAAGTCTGACATGAGCTCGTGGGAGTGGAATCCACGGCTGGGCACGGTGCATCACCGCGGGGTGATGGTGAGCTGGGACAATACACCGAGACACATCAAGGATGGCCTGTCAACAAGTACAATCTGGGTGCATCCCACACTCTGGAAAGGTGAGTTGTCATTCATTACTAGATGGCATTGATAATACTCACTTCTCGTGGTTCAAATTCACAAGTTACTAACAAGAACCTCGCAGACAGCCTCATCAACATGATGCGTCGTATCAAACTGGACCCAAATCCCCGAGGCCAAGAAAATTTTCTCTTCGTCAACGCGTTGAATGAATGGGGAGAAGGCAATGTTCTCGAACCATCTGTCCAATGGGGTTCTGCCTTTTCAAAGGCCTTCCGCTCCGCCAGGGACTACGCTGACCTTTCTCTTCCCTGGGTTGAGGATCGGATCCGGCAGGGTGAAGAGCTGGAGCCTGAAGTTCTCGACACAAATAGCCAAGTCGATGTCTGTGTCATCATTCGAGACTTCTCCGGCTCCCTCCCGTGGACTGAAGCCTGGCAGCTGTCTCACACGCTGTGGTCGCTGCAAACGCAACACAATCCCAGATGGCGGGCTGTTGTTGTCCCGGTGGGCGCGGAGGTGGGCATGCAAGGCATCGAGACGCAGGTGCTGGACACCTACGATCCGAGAATTGTGTACTCCGATATACCCAAGAATCTACGCCATAATAAACACACAAACACATCTGACGACGTAACCGACTGGGTTATTGCTACTATAGACGACCTCAGCCCGTCTTGCGGCAAGGCCACGTACATGCTAGTCACCAACGCGTCGACGACGTATGAACCGCATACGTTCAACGTCGCTTCGAAAGAACGCACAGATATTATTGGTCTCAACTTCATCTCTCTCGAGACAATGGAAGTGCAGGACCAACTCGAAAGAGACTCAACGTGGGATCGGCGGTGTTCCCGCTACTCGGAAAAGACACCCCTGGAGATGTCCCAAGCAATGCAGCCAGGGCAGGGGACGCTCGACATCAGCGCAGCGCTGGTCAACTTTCCCCGCTGGCGCAGAGAAAAACATATGTTCAAGCATTCGGCTGAGCTGTATGGGGACAGCGTGGTCAAACTAGCAGAATTAGAAAGGCGGCGTCATGAGCCCTGGGCATGGGCACCACCGACGAGCTCCTCCAAGTATTATGATGTTGTTCATGCCGGTACCTACCCAGCCTGCATGCGCAGCGGCCGGATCTGGTTTGATGGGCCAGGTGTGGGCGGGCTCAACTCGGGCTGTTATAGCGGCCAGGGCTTGCAGTGGACTTTTCTTACTGATGTTGTCCCGGACCAGTGGGACTACGAGAGGTTCAAGAACGAGGATCCATACTGCGTCCGGCTGTCGGAGAGGACGTACTACGATGTATTGTCTGAGAATACTGTGGCGGGTTTGGATGACTCTTCGTCGTCTGGGGACGAAAGTGAAGAAGAGAGACTCGTTGGTATCAGTACATTTTGGACGTCTTAATAATCATGGGATACATAGACTACTTACTGTATAATACGATGAGGTTTCAATAAATCAATCCATCAAGGTTCGCAAGTGACATTACAGTTTTCTGATCCCATGCACAAAGATTGGCACAATTGCTTTATCGTACTCTGGCCATGAATATATCCAATCTTGAGCGGTTTGGTCTTCATTTCGGGCCACATAAATAGTAGAGAAAACAGTAAGCAATGGTATCGTTCATGATATTATCTTCTTCTTTACTCAATAATGTTTGAATACGCCCTCGACTCACTCTAGAAAGGCATACACCGACTCTTGGACAGCCCTGAGTCCCTCGTCATCATCCACGTCATACTACAAGCTGAATTATGATCACACTGCTGTACACTTCAGTACTCTACCAGTACTCGAGGGCATCAGTCTGTGAAACCCCGCAATAAAAAAAAACAATAAAAAACAAATAGTGGATTCATGTCGGAAAACATTCCCGTCATAATTATCAACGGCCAGCATCCAAGCTAACTAGTTCCTTGTAATGAGCACTGCAGTAATCCTGAGATTCCTAAGTACTGATTGGGTTTATGCTAACAAGAGCAGTGTCAAAGTGTAAATCCTTAAATACGGAAATGTACAAGTCCTGATGAGAGTGCAAGTATTCACTGCCTTTGGGGCTATTCAAGTATATGACAAATGAATACTTAGATTGACAACTGAAGAGCTATATACAATGATTTATCTAATAGTAATAAATATATCCTTATATATCCAGCTCTGTTGGTAATATTAGTGGTAATGCCTATGGAAGCTTATCATTGCCTATTATTGCCTATTGTTGCTTATTGGGATCCTAATAGGCAGATCCCTATTGCTTTTAACCCTAACTCTAGATTATCTAATCCTGTTGATTATCTATTGTTGAGTTACAATACCTGGTTTCTTTGTTAGCAGGGCCTATTCTGTGATCTATATATTGGATAGGTTATAATATCATCTCCCTCCTATTAGTTATTATTCTCAACAATCTTCTGTAAATATCCTGGCAAGCTGTCTATGTATATAGTTATGCCTTTCTAATTTGGAAAAATGAGTAGAATCGAAAAATATTATTTCGAAAAATCTTCTTCTACTCCTTTGTCTAAGCATTTTGCTTATCTTGAATATTTTGCATATATTGAGGCTAGTGGTTATGAGATTATGCTGTATATTCCTTATCTCGAAAAGGGGGTGGTTTATAAAGTGGCTGATAGGGTTAAGAGCTGTTCTCAGTATACTAAGCGGAATTATTCTTGCGATGATTCCAGGGTTCTCTTTTCTTCCTGTGAATCTGATATATCTCTCTTTTATATTCTGGCTGATATGGTTAAGTGTCTCGTATTACCGATGAGCTTGTTTGTCTAGATAGTTGTGAGTTGGAGGAGGAGGAGCAGTTATTGCAGTATTAGAAGAAGTTGGCTTATATCCAGGCTGAAGCTCAGGCTTGCTTAACTAAATCTCTTGCCTGCCTATCTCATCTAAAGAAGTAAAAGCATATCCTTCGGGAGAAAGGTGTGAAGTTGGTAAATAAGGGTTTGGATAGGAAGGAGCAGGAGTGCTAGGCTGCTGCTGCTGCGGTTTGTGAGATAGCTGCTAGTAAATCTGCTATAGCTGCTATAGATCTTTTGTTCGATAGTTTCGACTAGAATTCCTTAAGCCTTAGGGGTGCTATAATAGATTATTCTAGCTTCCTGGATAGAGTATATGCTCCTAGTTTTTCTGCTGAGTAGTTTGCTTAGATAGTATTTTTCTAATATTCTTTGATTGAGTTATTGCTAATATTGGCTGATTTTTCCCAAGAGTTCTTGCTATAATTATAATTTTTCCATTTTATAAGATACTAGTATTCTCTTTCTTATTTCTATATATTTAGTATTTGCTCTATTTCATATTATTATTCATTTGGTTCTAAGTTGATATTATATGCGAATTCTGCATCTGCTAGTGCTAGTTTGAGAAGTGAGATATAGAAAACTAGATATAATCTTTTGTGAGATATTGCAAGTTTGTAGTTAATTAGAGAAATTTTCTGTAAAATTTGAAATAATCTAAGTTTCTTATAATCTAATTTATTGCTTAGTTATATTATTTTGATGTTTTTTCATTGCAAATAAACCTTATCTCTCTCCTATAGGATTAATCCCTTAATCCTTTTGGAGTTTATATAGCATATTATAGTGTTTTTTGCTTCTGTGATTTTTTCCTAGAGGTTTTTATAGATTTTTCTTAGTTTTATAGCTTTCTTATCTGCTTTTTCAGCTTATCTGCTGGGTATTATTTCGTAATATACTATGGGGTTATATCTGTAGAGTGCATAGAATAAGGATATTCCTATAGTGCTTATATCTATGCTATTATATGCGAATTCTGCTAATGATAGCAGTTTAACCCAGTTATTCTATTCCTAGTTGATATAGCTTTGTAGATATTGCTTGATAATCTGATTTGTTTATTCTATTTATTTATCTATTTTGGGATAGAATACTATGAATATTTGTTATATTGCACTGAATTATTTCATAAGTAAGATCCAGAATTTAGATACAAATTTCCTATCTCTATTAGAGATAATTTCTTATAGCATGCTATATTTGCTTATGATTATTCTGAGGAATATATATGCGAGATCTTCTAATATACTACTTTCCTTATAGAAGATGAAATATGCATACTTGCTCAGTCTGCAAACTACTACTAAGATGCTATTATATTGCACTTTAGTTAAAAGTTCTTGTGAGAAAGATAGCTTGATAATAAAATCTAAGCTGATAAATTGCTATATAGCACTAGATACTAATAGGGGTTGCAATAGTTTATAAGGTTTATATTGATTTGCCTTATTTTTGTTATAATTATTGTATTCCTTGATAATTTTAGTAATCTATCTCTTGAGTCCTAGGGAATCCTAATATCTTTTGATTCATTTATATATTGCCCTAATTCCTTGATATCTATAAGCTAGTGCACTATATATTTCTTTAATATATTTATTCTATTCTGCAGATATTATTTATTCTAATATTTTGCTTTAATATTTGATTCTGAGAGTAATATCTAATTCTCTATATGCATTAATAAGATTACTATCTTTGCTAATTGCGAAGATATTCTGAATTTCTTCTTTGATTTTGTCTTAGTAGTCTGCTTTTCTGCTAAGAGCATCTACTCTAGCATTCTCCTTGCCTTAGATATAGATAACTTTGAAATTAAACTAAGATAGATATTCTGCCTATCTTACTTGCTATTGGTTAAGGTTTTTTGTTATTATAAATATAATAAGGTTTTTATAATCTGAAAATACTTTAATTATATATTTAGCGCTTATAAAATAGTATTCCTATTCCTTGAATAATTCCACTATAGCTATAAGTTCTTTATCTGATATTTCATATTATAACTCTGATCTATTAAGCTTCTTTGAGAAGTTAGCAACTATCTATAGTTATCCTTATTTATTACATTAGTTAAATTCTGCGCTAAATGCATAATCTGATAAGTTTATATAAAGCTTATATTTCTTATTAGAGTCTAATTCTTCTAATACCGAATTTCTAATAACTAATTCCTTGATAATATTAAAGGCCTAACTTTCTTCCTTTTGCTATATGAATAATATTTCTTTTTTGGTGAAATTAGTGAGTAATTATGCGATATTGCTATATTTGCTGATAAATTGCCTATAGAAGTTAGCATATCTGAGAAATGCTCTGATATTCCTAATATTCTTTAGTTTAGGCTAATCTCTGATTGCCTGAATCTTATCTTTTTATATTCTAATATATCCTAGCTCGATTATATATCCGAGATAGTTGATTTTCTGAATATAGAAATAGCTTTTTATTAATTCCACTAGAAGATATACATCTTAAAATATTTAGAGTATTTGCTATATATCCTACTTATATTCTATAAAGGTTCTAGAGTAAATAAGGATATCATCAAGGTAAATAATATATATAATATCTAGGAATTTGCAGAGAATATAATTGATTATCTCCTGAAAAGATGCTAATGCATTAATTAATCCAAAGGGCATAATTAGATACTCATAATATCTATAGCAAGTTCTGAATACTATTTTCTATTCTTCTCCCTCCTTAATGCAGATATATGCATATGCCTCCTTAAGATCTAGTGCTATAAACTATTATGCATCTTATAGCCTATCTCTAATTTCCTTGAAGAGTAGTAATAGGTATCAGTTTTTAATAGTAATATCATTGAGCTATCTATAATCTATGCAAAGTTGGAGTTTTCCATTTTTCTTTGGTATAAATAGGATCAGATATTCTGCTAGTAATTGTGATAATCTGATATATCTTTTCTTCAGATTCTTATCGAGATATTCTCTAAATGCTTTTAGCTTTGCTTCATCAAATCTATAAATAGGGAAGAATTATAGTTAGATTTCTTCCTTTAGTAATATTTTGTGATTATATAGGCTATATTCTGAAAATCCTATATTTAGTTTTCCTTGGAATAGTTTCGTGAATTCGTGGTATTCTCATAGTATTCCAGCGAATGTTGATATTAGTCTATCTTTCTCTATTTCTGCTATTTGGAGAAATAGGAGATATTATTAAGCATTTTTTCTTTCATTTGCTGCTTGCCTTTTTCATAGATTGAGAGTAGTATTATATCTCACTTAGCTTCCATATTTCCTTATAATATCTAATGCTTCTGGTTATAAGATTTCCTTGTGATTCCAGAGTCTGCATTTCTATTATTGCTCTAAGCTAGACTATATTTCTAAGAATCTATATATGCTTATTGTTATATTAACCTGCTGATGCACCATGGGTAGACACCATACAGCGTGGTGAATTACGGTTGAATTCACCAGGGGAACCCTGGT
>JACWRQ010000647.1:378-16299 GCA_014849955.1 Cryphonectria carpinicola | reverse complement strand
CTCTCTCTCTCTCTCTCTCTCTCTCTCTCTCTCTCTCTCTCTCTCTCTCTCTCTCTCTCTCTCTCTTTTAATTATGATTATTATTATTATTTTTTCTCTTTGGTGTTGCCTTTCGAGGAGTGGCTGATGGCAGGGGATGACTGGCCCTGTCGAGGAAAGGCGGATGAACGAGTTGGATGGAGGGGGGGTCCTGCTGCTGACGAAAGATCAATGTCGAGGATGGGAGGGGGTGATGGTGGCGGTGGTTCGTTGCGGAAGTTGAAGGAGACAAAGGTTGGCGGTGGTTGCAAGGCTGAGACAGGGGAGTGACACCCAGGGCATCTAAAGTGGTTGCAGGGCCGCCTGTGACTGGGTAGCTCAGAGTGGGGCACAGGCGCTGGGTGTTAGCTGAGTTAGTGGATTGGTTGCCGGTGCTAATGGAAGATCAAAGTGGCCTCTTAGTGTCTACTTCTCACCTTGGAAGTTTGGAGATTTGAATGATTCGTTAAAGCTACCTAAAGGAGGAAAATTGTTGAGAACAATGGTCTCCATATCTTGAGCTGCACTGTAGACTTTGTCTAGCTGTGGGGTAGAAAGGAAAATATGTTCGTGTTAAAATTCAACAGGCAAAGAACCTAAAGAAACAGAAAAAAACGTCGATCATTTTAGAAATCTTTCCATCATTTTCCTGACTGAACTACACAAATCACCTTGGGCAGCCATGGGAGAGTCATTGGAACATCCACCACAGAAATTAAATTGACCACAATGTAACCAGGACACCTGTCTTTCGCTGAGACTGTATCACAAAGCCCAGAAATCCCAAGAAACTCTCTTTAAAAGCAATAAAAGATAAGGCAGAAACAAGGGTTGGTTGACAGTCCTCTAAGCAGACCGTAGCCCCTGAGGACGGAGACTGGTATTGTGTCTACGGGCAAGCATCAAGCAGAGAAGCACATGCCGTTCCCCATCGCACCAGCCAGGTCCAGACCTCATCCTGTAACACCATCTAAGAAGACTGCTGCTGGGCCTGCTGGGCCTGGAGGTACTGGTAGGCAAAGTACGCCGCAGCGCCGCCAGCGAGGACGATCGCGTAGATACCGATACCGAGACCGGTGGCATCGCCTGTCGATGCGGCGGGAGCGACGGCGCCAGGCTTGGGGGCCTTAGGGGTTGGGTCGCCGGGCTAGAAATGGTAGAGGAAGAGCAACACTGGTCAGCTTGCATGTTGCCATACACATGTGTGTGTGTAGTGTCAAGGATATGGGCGCATTGGGCAGGCTGTTTCGCATCTTATCAAGCCTGGATGATCGGTGTAATGATCTTCCAAGAACCTGCAGCATGCATGTGGAGGTATCCGAGCGGGAGCGTGTAGGACGTACCTGTCTCTTCAGCTCACCGACCAGAAGCTGCTCCAGTGTCTCACGCGCCTCGTCGCTGTGGCCGACGTCCTCGAACGCCTCAGTTGCGTCCTGTCCAGCGACATCCAGTAGGACCTCCTCACCACCGCTGTGCACAGAGAATCGCGTGTCAGCCTTGTATTTTTTCTTCTTCTTCTTGTTCCCCTCTAGTATTGCCCTGCCATTTCCCCATGCCGAGGTTTTGAGGATTTGGGGTAGGTCCGGGGCTCCGAAGGCGCAAGAAGCTCACGTAGGGCCGCAGCAGCAGCAGCAGCAGCAGCAGCAGCAGAAGCAGCAAGACAAGGCGGCTGAAGAACTTACGGATGCTCGTCGATGAACTTTGCGCAGTCGTAAACCTTGTCATGGATCACCATGAACAGGTCCTTCTTGGTGTTGTGCTCCGCAACATCTTGGTAGGTGTACTCCTTAGTCGCCATTTTTGTTGTTTGTTTAGTCTTTTCTTTTTCTTGCTTTGTTGAAGTCGACTGAGGGGGAGGGCCAAGGATGGGTTGGGATCTCGGTTTCTCGGAGGGGTTTTCGAGGTTGGCGCGGGAGGTGCAGAGACGTGATGCTCGGCGTAGAACAGCAAAGGAGTGCGAGCTGTAGTCGTCGACGTGGGGGCGAGGACCTGTGATGTTGGTGTTCGGCTCGTAGCTTGTCTGGAGGGGGGTGAGGAGAAGGAGGGGGAGGACAGACTGCTGGCAATGGCTGGGTGGGCGGCAGCTGGGGCAGAACAGAAAGTCTAAGCTTGGGCGAAAGAAAAGGCCCGAGGACGGGGCAGCAAGTCGAAAAGATAACGTGATGGATCCCAACGGTACGACGGGAGAGGGGAGGTCCCGAGCCCAGAGCTTACTATTTTGGAGCGATAGAATGTTCGGTAGGCAGACGAGGATCGCTGACTTGAGGAATCGACCCCCTGAAGCCACGCTGCACAAAGTCGCTACGCTTCAAATCAAGCCGCTGCTATTGGCCGAGACGCACCTGTCGTTCGATCCGGCTCATGCGCTTCCAGCGCACTACAGCGTAGCATGGGCCCCACGTTTCGTCTTGCGGTCAGTGCTGTACATGGTACAGTGCCAATGTGCCCATTAATTGACAACTATGACCTCCCAGGATTACCCCGTAATTCCGTATCATCGAGAGAGCTCTCAACAGAGCAGAGCTCCTCACAGTAACAAGACAATACTAACAACACGACGACGACACGATGACGACGATATAAGCGGTAGCAGAGGCAGAATAGAAATACTATGAATCAAGCCATCTTTTCAGGGCCTTCCAGATATCTAACAGTGCGACAACGCTCTTTTAAGATCATGGGGTCTTGCATTCTACTGATGACGCTCTGGCATCTCTCCATCACGGCTCTCTCGGGATATTTCCTCGGTTCCGGTTGAGGAGACACACCCACCCCCGCACAGAGAACCTGTCCGTCGGGCTGACGGTCAATCTCTGTCCTCCGAGAGGATGCTCTGGCACGGGCCGGAAGTTGGTTGATCATTTTGGGTGTTTCAAGGCACTCTCTTCCCGTAGGCAATATCAAATTTAGTCCATGTCGGCTTCGCTATTAACTGGCGTTCCGAATACGCATTGTCCACTGATGGCGACCCCCTGCACAGGCAACGCAAATTGACGGCAGGGCTTCTTCGTAATCGCATTGCCATATGCCACGCGACCACCACACCTGCGCTGCTACTCCGTAAACAGCCTTCCCTTCTCAGCAGGTCACCTCCGAGAGCTGCCGCCGCCGATGTCCTGGCCTAACCGGTAGCTGGCGACCTTGTCCCACTCGATCTTCTGCCTCGTCACCGGCAGCTGCCTGCGCAGGCTCTTGAACGCACCCTCGCTGAGGCTCGCGAACCCCTTGTTCAGCTCCTCCTGGTACTTCTTCTCCGCGCCCGCAACCTCCTTGGCGATTGCGCTTCCCGTACCCGACGGGATCGACGCTGTCACCGTCTTGTTGGTCACCAGCCGCACGTTACCGTCCTCGTAGTAGTGCACGTCCACCTTGATCGAGCCCTCGAGGGAGCTGTCGGACGGGTCGAAGATGTAGAGGGAGCGCCAGCGGCCGTTCCTGGTTTTTCCACCCCCGGAAGTCAGTCACAGAGATCCCATCCATCCGGTCCGCGCGCTGCGGGCCGGAGTGTGCAGATCTATGGCGGTGTTCTTCTCTCTAACTCACCAGAAGTTGTTGGGGCTGTATTTGTTACCCACGACGATGACCGCCAGCTTCGAGTCGTTCTCAGTTGGGTAGACGCCGTATGCCGCGTTGGGGAAGTGCTCCTTGACGTATGTTCCGAGGCTCTTCTGGGTAGATTTCCTGCTCGCACGGCTTGATCAGCACACATCACAGCTCCAGTCCTCGCACCGTCATAAATCTTTCATCGAATTGGTGACTATGTGCCAAGCCGACGTACACAAGATCAGATTGTTTGCTTTCCAGCGCGTGGCTCTGCACACCGCTAGCCTTCTGTGTAGCATGATCGAACTTGAAGCTCGACGAGTTTTCGATGTCATAGTACCGCCCGTCCCCGAGGGAGTTGTGCGAGCTGACGATGACCGCCTCGCTGCTTCCAGGCAGCTTCACCGTGATGAACTGCTCCTCGTTGTATTTCTGAAATGCGGGACCCAGCTCCTTGACGATGTTCGGCTCGGAGATGGTGAGGGCTTTGATGTCTGTATTCAGGCGGTCAGCGTTGACGGTCGTCGGTCGGCAGCGGAGAACGGCGTGTGCTTGCCAGCAACAACATCTGAAAGCTTCAAGAAGGTCAGCTAGACTGCCAGGTACAAGTCTCCAAAGGGGCTGAGGATGGGATGGCACACTTCTCCTGGGGGGGCATCTCCCACAAAGGAGGACACCCACTCTACGCTCTCAGACATTTGGGTATTGGGAACAGGAAGAGAAACAGTGCGCAATGATCAACCTGGCTCAGAGCGTTGTAGGGTCAAGAAAAAGAAAACAACAATCTTCGCTCCAGTCTAGAAGGGTGTGGGTGTCATTCAATTGTACACAAGACGTGCGTCGAAACAGTCTAGATTGTTGTCAGAGCTGCCAGGTCGTCATCCCTGAGGAGGTCCCAGACACGCACCACAGCGGGTGGATTGGTGGTGGACGGACCCCTGTAGACCGCGGGGCTGTGGGGTAGCTTCAAGATGCAGCAGCCAAACTCCCAGATCGCTCCTCTTATTAATCTTCAACATCTTTGACCTTCTGAAAATCTGGAATGGACAGAATTCATTTTTTGTATTGGGACCAAGAAAGAGATTCTTGAGGTCAGGCATAGATGTGCAAGAAACGAATAGCCTCACATCAAATTCCTAAGCATCTCATGGAGCTTTCTAGATATGCGCGCGTGTGTCTCTCTCTGCACTCTCATTGGATGATACTCACTGTATCCTACCTCTCTACCAGAATTGTCATGCAATAATAATATCTTCATTTGCTCCCAATTGAGACTTATGGATCCAGCTATACCATCTTTCATGAAACTCTTCATCATGACTGCAGCTTTTGTGCCATATGCAGCCTGCCAGTTCCGCCAGCATCCTTTGCCATTGATATTTACATACCATGGTGACTCAATCTTTAGATATAGAAGGGGTTCAGTCTGGTCCGAATCGACACTGCTTCATAAAACAGAACCGAAACACAATAATGTAGTTATGGACCTCGCGGTCTCATCTTGTAGAAGGCATGTTCATAAAGGACCTGAACCTGCCAGGGCATCTCATCAAAAAGTGAAGTGCGCTGGATATGGTTCTCATGAAAATGCTAGTAATTGAGAATCTTCTTGATACCATCGTATATTCCTTTTTTTTTTTAAAAAAAAATGAAATGGTCAGCTCTGAAGTTAGATGATGGGGGCTTCCACGGCTACAGTAACCACTTACTTGCGACATCCGGTATGTTGAATTTCTCAAACACCAGCGGCGTCGGTATGCTCCAGCCCGCCAGCCTCAGCACGGGAGCCTCCAGCCGGACAAACGTCGATGCATCCTCCTGGATGGCCGCGGCGACCTCAGCGCCCACGCCAGCGTTGACCATGGACTCGTGCACGACTATACACCTGCCCGTCTTTTGTACGCTCCTGAGCACCGTCTCCCTGTCCCACGGGTAGATGGTGCGCAGGTCGATCAACTCCGCGCTGATCCCCAGGTCCTGCTCGGCCTGCCTGATGGCGTTGAGGCACAGGTACAGCGGCTGCCCGTACGACACGATGGTCAGGTCCTTGCCCTCCTTCAGCACCTCCGCCTTGGAGAGGGGCAGCTCGTACGGCGCGACGGGGACCTGCTCCACAGCCGCGCGGTACAGCACCTTGGGCTCCATGAACACGACGGGGTCGTTGCTCCGAATGGCCGCGAGCAGCAGGCCCTTGGCCTGGAGGGGGCTGCGCGGCATCACCACCCGCCAACCCGGCACGTGCGTGAACAGCGCCTCGGGGCTCTGCGAGTGGTACAGAGCGCCGTGGCCGACGGCACCGCACGGCATGCGCACCGTCAGGCCGCCGACATGGCGCCCGCAGTTCCCGTCCCGGTATCTGAACTTGGCGGCCTCGTTGACCATCTGGTCGAAGGCGGGGAAGACGTAGTCGGCGAACTGGATCTCGGCCACGGGCCGCATGCCCTCAGCGGCGGCACCGATGGCGAAACCCATGATGCCCTGCTCTGAGAGGGGCGTGTTGAATACGCGGTCGCCGCCGTACATCTCGGCCAGCTTCATGGAACACCGGAAGACACCGCCAAAAGCGACATCCTCGCCAAAAAGAAGGACAGACTCGTCCTCGGCGAGGGCCAGAGACAGGGCGTCATTGATGGCCTGAAAGAGGTTCATGCGCTTCGTGGTGCCGTCGCGAACGTCAAGGGGGAGCTCCTGGTTGTGCAGAGCGGCCTGGGCGGTGTGTGCCAGGAGGGGCGTGGTGCTGTAGTCGACGGGGAGGTTCAGTCTCGCATTTGGCGGGTGCGTGGAGTATCTTCGCCTTGGGAGGGTCATCTGTAAGGGCACGAGTGTATTGAGGCACGGCAGGGGAGCCGTGGCTACGGCCACCGCGGTCCTCGCCAGTTGTCGATGAGGGATATGGCTCCTCATTGGGACTGAGTTCGAGGAGATGAGGGGAGCCGGGGGAGGAAGCGTGACAAGATGGGTGTCTCGCTGGTCTATAAGGGTATCAAACAGTCATCTGAAGCCGGCAGAAGAACAACGAGCAGGAAGGATCACATTGTGATTGTCGATTCACCCGAGGGGTCACGATCTCACCTCGGGGCTGGAGACGGTTCTTGTCTGGTCGTTGTTCAGCGTTCAGACGCGGCTATTCACGGTCTGGGGAAACCTACAGTACATACTTCAGTAAGTACACTACGAGATCAATTCTGGGGCAATGACGGCAGCGGGTTTTGGCTTAGGGCCTTTAGGGGCTTGTGGCCTGTCCATGTTCATTACGTAGTAGGACAGCCTTGGATATCCGGGATCTCGGCACCTGCCAGACCCCCCTGTTCACCAATAAACGACCCACTCCCAGCCTCCTCGCGCATGGGCGAATTGCCTGGGAGACCAGCCACCGGGTAAACATAGGGCTGAAATAGTAAATTCAAGATGATCCATCCTCTCTGAGCGCAGGGCCAGCAGAGAAGGAAAAGAAAAAAGTGCCCAGTCAGTCGGCTGCACATCGAAAAGTCTTGGCAATCTACACGTACTTGCATGTGGCTGTTGATCTCGTAGCCTTGTTGTGTCGTGCATGTGCAGGACCAGCCAGGACCAGCACTAAGAGCCACCATCTTTCCCGCATCTTCAACCTTCCATACTTTTTCTCTTCTCTTCTTCTTCTTCTTCTTCTTCTTCTCCTACAGGGGGTGCCTCTCGCAGCACATCACTCACCGTCTGTCACAAAAAAAAAATGGCGGACCGGCAGGAGTCCAGACGGCCTCGTGAGTCGGGCGAGAGGAGACACAAGAAGCGTCGATCCAGCAGATCACACCAACATGGTTTTTCATCAGACGGGACACGGTCTGGCCATAGCTCTCGTCAGACCCTGTCCGCCGATGCCCTGGCCGCGCTCAACGAGGCCAACATGAGGGGGCTCGACAACTCGAGGGACGATCAGGAGGAGCTGGAGAGGAGGCTTCGTCACGAGCGTAGAGAACGGAGGAGGCGAGAGTCGCGGGCAAAGGTGGACCGCGACGAGTACCGACAGGTCGAGAGGGACAGTCCAAGGCGTCATCGCCACAGGGAGTCAAGGTCATATTCGGCTGCCCCAGCACCGCCGGTCTATGACGATGTCGACGCCGGATCAGAGCATCACAACGAGAGGAGACAGCGCAGGAAAGAACGTTCTTCCAAGGGTTATGAGTCGACCCCCGAGGTCTTTCAGGATATGGTGGCCGCCAATGAAGACCGCGAGCGGCGGCACAAGGAGCGCAAGCGGAGAAAGGCTCCCATTGCCGAGCCGCCGCCAGTAGAGAAGGGCGATTCCAAGGGCTTCTGGCATCGTATGCGAGGGGGCGGTGCCAATGCCTCGACAAGTTATGATAGCTACTACGACAAGGAGGACAAGGAGGACGCCTACTACGAGAGGCCGAGGAAGCGGTTCTGGACCAAGAGAAAAATATGTGAGTATTCTGGCAGAATAGCACCACTCACAGCTCCGACTGACCTTTTTTCTCCTAGGGATTGCCGCCGGTCTCTCGCTAGGCATCGTGATCATCATCATCGTCGCGGCCGTTGTCGTGAGCAAGAAGAGCAGCAGCTCCGGCTGCACCAACGATCTGACGTGCAACTTGGACAGCATAAGTAGCAGCAGTATTCCCGCCGGCGCGCCGGACTACCTGAACCCATTCACCTGGTACGACACCATCGACTTCAATCTGACCTACACGGACGCCATGGTCGGCGACTTGCCCATCATGGGACTCAACTCGACCTGGGACGACTCCAACGCCCCAAACAGCATCGTCCCCGCACTCAACGAGGACTGGGGCTCCTACGCGTCCCGGCCCGCCCGGGGTGTCAACCTCGGTGGTTGGCTATCGATCGAGCCGTTCATCGCCCCCGACCTCTTCGACTACGACGACTCCCTCGGCATTATCGACGAGTACACGCTATGCACGTATCTCGGGGCGACGGCGTGCAGCTCGACCCTCGAAAAGCACTACTCTTCCTTCGTGACCGAGTCGACGTTCGCCGAGATAGCCGACGCTGGCCTCGACCACGTCCGCATCCCTTACTCCTACTGGGCGGTTCAGACCTACGATGACGACCCTTACCTCTTCCGCACCTCGTGGCGGTACTTACTTCGCGGGATTGAATGGGCGCGCAAGTACGGCCTCCGGGTCAACCTCGACCTGCACGCACTCCCCGGCAGCCAGAATGGCTGGAACCACAGCGGCCGCCAGGGCCCCATCGGCTGGTTCAACGGTACCAACTCGACGCAGAACGTTCAGCGCTCCGTCGACGTGCACGACCGCCTGTCCAAATTCTTCGCCCAGCCCCGCTACGAGAACATCATCACCCATTACGGCCTTGTCAACGAGCCGCGCATGACCTTCATCGCCGCCTCCGAGATCATCAATTGGACCACCACCGTATACTCCATGCTCCGCGATAACGGCCTGCCAAACAAGACCATTGTCGTCTTTGGCGACGGCTTCCGCGGCCTGGACGCCTGGCAGGGCGAGCTGACGGGCTACGGCGATGGCCTGGCCCTCGACGTCCACCAGTACGTCATCTTCAACAACGAGCAGATCGTCTACAACCACTCCGAAAAGGTCACCTATGCCTGCGAGGGCTGGACCGAGCAGACCAAGCGGTCCATGGACACATCCACCGGCTTCGGCCCCACCATGGTCGCCGAGTGGTCCCAGGCCGACACCGACTGCGCCACTTACCTCAACAACGTCGGCTGGGGCAACCGGTGGACGGGTACCTACGACACGGGCAACTCGTCCGACCCCCTCGAGGCCCTGACGCCCCGCTGCCCGACCACCGACAGCAGCTGCTCCTGCACGTCCGCCAACAACGACCCGAGCACCTACACTGACGACTACAAGCAGTTCCTGCTGTACTTTGCCCAGGCGCAGATGGACTCGTTCGAGACCGGTTGGGGTTGGTGGTACTGGACGTGGTGGACAGCCGAGGGGAGCTACCAGTGGAGCTACAAGCGCGGCCTGGAGGCGGGAATCCTGCCGGCCAAGGCGTATGATCGGAACTTCCACTGCAACTCGACCACAGTTCCGGAGTGGTACCCTGGGTTGCCGGAGACGTATTAATCTCGTGGAGGTGGGGGGGGGGGGGTAAAGCGCTGAGCTGGATTAGCTTCTCCGGCCAGCCAGTGTGGGAAAATGGTCACGCTTTGGAAATCTCCACTTTTGAGGCGCTGAATACAAGATGGTTTTCTGGGTAGTACTTCTCGCACTGGCAGCAGCGTTGTGATTCGTCGACGGCGTTTGGGTGGGCAAAGGCATCAAGCGCACAATAGCGAAAATAGGAAAATAGCGTATATTGAAACATTCGAAAGCCCATGATCAAAGTTTAAAAAGACTCGGATTCGGAGTGCGTGCACTACTTGAGATCATCTGCATAGAACTACAAATTGGGGGTTTTACACAACACAGGCAAAAGGGTTGAGACCCATGAGCGTGATCATGACGGTATAGAGAAAGAGAGAGTATATTGTGATACGGTTCTACAAGTAGGGGCTAGACCGGAAAGCTACGAAGACGAGAAAGCTGACTTGGAAGCAGCAAAATTCGAAACCTTGTGCCAGTGAGAAATCTACTGAGGACTTACCGCATAGATAGATGATCGACCTTTTGAGCCGGTAAATGTTGCTTTCCTACTCTTCATCTCGTCAGCAATGATTCACAGTGATGGCAGTGCGTAGAGAGCAGACAGGAGGGAGGGCGATATCAGTTCGTGGAGCCCCTGTCAGGGGGCAGTTTCATCAAAGCGATTGCTATGAAGACCGTCGTGATAAAATTTTATGATCATCATATGAACGCCAAGAGCAGTGCATGATTAAATAAAATAAAATAAAAACAAGACTGTACTCACACGAAAAGCAAGACATCCGCCAAACACCGGGAAGTTGTCAAACAACACCAAATTCTGGAACCTTCTGATCTTGGTATTAGCGAAACCCTTCCCAAATACCACAATGAAAATGAAAATGAGCCCTGGATGTTCAGAAATGACTTGTATCATCTGTGCTCGAAAGCTCTGACATATGCTTGTCTTTGTTTTTTGTCAGATCATCATGTTGGGTGGGCGGGACAGGATACGGGAAAACGCCAAAGAATAAGGAGTCACTCGCGGTGAACTGACCAGGTGCCATCGGCCAGTCGCGAGACTGCAGTTTCATGGATACTCTGAAGCAGCAATGTCAGCAGGCTGCGTTTCCGAGTTGAACCAAGAAAGTTGTCATATCATGTCTCTTTTCAGTTATGCATGAATGGTATAGGTAAAAGTGTTGTCTGCATCGGGAAACCCGAATAAGACTCGTCATCTAGGTGTCATCCGGGAGACGGAAGGCCAAAGGGAAGGAGAAAAAAGACGTGAGACATACCCTTCGTTGTGAGATAGGCAACCCGTCTATATTGCATACAGGGAGGGAACTTATAGATGCCTCCACTGTTTGGCACTTGCCAGTCGCACACATGGGAGAACCTGTCGTCGAGACAAGTATTAGCACGAGCTCTGCCGGCGATTGATTTTTGCAAGGTCGTGGGTTGCGGTGTCGAATCAGTGGACGAGGTTTTCTAGGCCTGTCGCAGAATGGCATATCTGCTCATGAAGTATGATCGGAGCCCAGTGCCGTTTCATCACGCAAGACATGAGAGAAAGGAGGGGTGCGATGGTATGGTCGTACCGAGAGAATGGATCGGTCGGGCCTAAAAGATTGCAGTCAGTGTCTGGGTTCCACACATGGAGATGCAAAATATTGAAGGAAAGATGGATTGCAATCAGAAACAGCCAATTGTTGTCGACATGAAGATTCAGTCGGTAATTCCAACTTTGCCGAAGCAAAAAAATTGTTCATCAGGTAGTATGAGGTTTAGAGAGGGACAGGAGAGCCAAACGTACCGTCGCGAAAGGACGCCCGACGCAGGCGGCGTCAAGATCGTCACGACACCATGAAGCAAGGAGACAGGCCCGAGAACTACTGTTCAATTTTGTCAGTTACAGCTCGCAGGTCGCAGAGATGTGATCTTCAACGCGCGCATTGTGTCTTGTCAATCAGACTGACGTTACAATATCGGTTTCATTCCGTTTAGGTCAAAGACTCTAGTTTGCGGTTTGGTGTTGTCATCAGGAAAAGAGAAGGGAGGGTTCAAGAGAAACTTGGCGAGACTTCTTACCTCGGGTTCTGGTGCGCGCTGCGTGGTTGACGGTTGATGCGCGGTGGTGTGGAAGAGGAAGAAAGGGTTGACATTGTCAAGCTCAAGAAAATTTCGGTGATGGAGTTGGTTCGGAGCGGGACCGCCAGAGCTCACCCCCTGTAGTTTTTAGTGGATCCGGGGTCACCTGCTCACGCGTGCCTCTTGCCGTGGGCCCAATGTAACAGCGTCATCCAACACCGCGCCTAAACCGCGTCTTGTCCATCCAGGATCAAATAAATTTCTCACCCTGAAAACCCAAGAAAAACATGCCTGAAATCGCTGAAGGTACGGCTCACCGGATATTTCAAATTTTGCTCAGTCTATTGACTCAAGATATTCCAGTCTCGAGGCTGGTGCATTTCCTGCGCCAGCACTTGGTTGGCGAGAAGATCGCAAAGGTCCAGGCTCCGGATGATGCCAACATCTTCGGTAAGGTCGGATGTAGTGGCCCAGCTTTCGAGAAGGCCTTGAAGGGGCGCAAGGTATGAGCTCCCAGATTCAGCACCCTGCTTATTCAGAGTCTGACATGAACCCAGGTCATCGAGGCTGGAAGTCAGGGGAAGTACTTCTGGCTCAGGCTCAACGATCCGGGCCCTCATGCAGTGATGCACCTTGGAATGACTGGTATGCACCCGACTTGGAAGACCCTCTTGGCTATATTTCGTGAGACTGAACATTTTCAGGTTGGATCCATATACAGAATGACCGAACTGCCTATACAAACTACTACAAGAAGATGAATCCCGAAGAAGAGGAGGCGTGGCCACCCAAGTTCTGGAAATTTCAATTAGAGACTGAGGGGAAGTCGCCGGTCCGGATCGCCTTTACAGATCAACGACGGTTAGTAGAGGTTCCAGGATGGTCTATACGCCGCCACGTACTCATCACTGACGCTATGTACAGTTTCGCCCGTATACGGCTGGTGGATTGCCCCGGAGCTGAGATCCGGCAGAACTCACCACTCGTGGAGAACGGACCCGACCCGGTCGTGGATAAAGACACTTTTACGGAGGAATACCTTCGACACAAGATGCGGAGTAGACACAAGCCAATCAAGGCACTGATCCTCGACCAGGCCATCATCAGTGGCATTGGGAACTGGGTTGCCGACGAGTCCCTCTACCATGCGAAGCTGCACCCAGAGCAGTATTGTGATGAATTTTCCGACGATGAA
Source organism: Cryphonectria carpinicola (assembly GCA_014849955.1). Lineage (NCBI taxonomy): Eukaryota > Fungi > Ascomycota > Sordariomycetes > Diaporthales > Cryphonectriaceae > Cryphonectria > Cryphonectria carpinicola. Next base: position 3,378 of record JACWRQ010000647.1, on the reverse strand, counting down.
GTCAAGAGACTGCACGAGTCCATCAGATATGTACGTTTTTCCAGAGGCACCCATCCACCCAACCTCTCAATGCGCTGTGATCCAGGAAGATTGCAGTCTGAAAGCCTCTGTACTCCATGTTCTGGCACGCCGCCGTCCCTTGCTCTTTATCTCCAAGATCGAGCCTCCTTCTTCTCCGGACCTGCACTAACTATTCATGTGTCCTTAAGGTGTGTCAAACTGCGGTAGACCTACTCGCCGACTCGGACAGGTTTCCGGATACCTGGCTATTCGACCACAGATGGGGCAAGGGCTCAAAGTCAGGCTCACTTCCCAACGGCGAAAAGCTCGTCTGGATTACTGTCGGCGGGCGCACGAGTTGCTATGCGCCGGCTGTACAGAAGAAGACTGGCCATGTGGTACCAGGCATCAAGGAGGAGCCGCTTGAGGAGGGAAACGCGGACGACAAGCCGAGCAAGGGCAGAGCCAAAAAGGGCAAGACTACGGTTGCCGACAAGGAGGATGTCAAGCCTGGGATGAAGGCAGCCAAGAGGTCGAAAGCTGAGGGTGCCGATGATGCAGAAGAGGAAAAGCAGCCATCGAAAAGGGCAAGGGTCAAGCAGCAGGAGGACGTCAAGAAACAGAAAACTCCTACGGCCAAGTCGACCAAGGATGCGAATGGCATCAACGCAGTGTCAGACCAGGGGCGACGCCGTTCGTCACGGTTGAGCCGCGGTGCATGAGGGGCTCCAGGTGGAGGTCATTTTGGCGGCCATCGACTGATGCTGCGAATGAGTATCATACATTTCTTTAGGCTGATGGAGTCTGCTCCTGCATCAGCAGCGCGAGACTCTGAGCATGGTGCCTTCACACCAAGATGGCTGTGTGTGCCCTTCGGCGTCGTCGACCAGTTAGTTACCCTGCATCGCCAATCTCAAGTTTCAATCGGGGTGCTCGTGCCTTCTATATCTGCATCAAAGTGACCACCCGAAAGGCAACTCACTTTCAGTCCATGAATGAATTCACCAACTCTCCCCAAGAATCACCGCCGCCATGCCACCGCCGCCATGCCAACATACGGATGTCCTGTCTCTATTTCGGAATCGGCTGAGGATGACAGCTCTGTGTCACGCCCTACTCTAGAATGCCGCCTCTGCTTCATGCCCACCGCTGAAATGAGCTGTTTTCTCAGCTCGGATAGCCTCAAAACCAGGACCTTTCTTTCACATCCAAACATTTAGAAGGAATCGACTCTTAACAAGCTAATACTAGGGGGTAAGTATATATGGGTTCCAAGTCAGTCACTTCAAATAACCTCGGCAAAATGCAGACTTCAAGAGTCCACAGCCATGCCATTTTTGTGCAAAGCAGGTAAGACTCACCGCAATAGCAAGCTATGGCCGATGCCTAGAATGCTGATCTACTGCTCCCAGGCTAGATATTGTATACACTGTGTCTTGGCATGAGGCTGTGCTTACTCCTTCGGCCTCCAGGCTTCCCCCCTTCCCCAAAAATTAGGCTGCCACATAACCCGAGTGATTGTCTTGCGAGTGGGATGAGATGCTTATTAAGTAAGACAGCTCCTCGTCCTCGAAGATCTCAAATTCGTGAGGAACGCACTCCACCAAACCACCCTCCCCCTTCCCGAAAGAAAATATGGCATCCCTATCCTATATCCTCAGCAGCGTCGTCCTCCTCGGCGGCGCCGCCCTCGCAGATGGAAATGACGGTTCAACGGTCGGCGACAACTCACTCAACTGGACCGAGGTGCGGTCTTCCCCTAACGCCACCGGCTCCATCACCTTCGCAGCACCCAACGTGTCGGCCCCCTTCCAAGGACCCGACGCTCCGTCCGTGCCCGGCTGGACCATGTCGATCGCCGTGCGGACGAACGGGTCGTCCGACGCGTTGACGGCCACCTCGATCTCCATGGACGCGCCGCCCAGCCTGCAGGCGCCCAACGGCACGACGCTGGCGGACCCGAGCTGGTTCACGTGCATGTACTTCCAGGGCCCCAGCAAGAAGGGCGGGTTCAGCAACGGGAGCTTCACCCACGCGGCGTGCGACGGCGTGCTGAGCTCGACGTGTGTGGACGAGTGGATCAGTGCCGCAGCGGGGATAGGGGGCGTGTATGACGAGTTCACATGTCCGCAGGTCGATACTCCAGACAGTTGCACGTCGGCCTTTGTCTCTGGCGGCCTCTTTTCGCAAGGTATGTGCAGTCAGTGAGTTGAGCGAGTGCCGAGTGCGTGCACGCGGGTGGCCCCCGTCATTATCTTGTCTCTACAGGGAGAGAGCCTAGAACACCACACCCATTCATCGATCCGACTCTCTCGTTTCTCCTTACTTTTTTTCTTAAGTCAATCTGGGTCGTCACACCTTTATCTGCATGGCGCCGCCACCTCCGCTGACTGGTCGGCTGACCAAATACAAAAACCCCCCCTCCTCTCCCTACAGGTCATTACGCAAACTTTAACGGTTCCGACGTGTTCAACTGGGCCACCTCCAGTGTGACGTACGACAATGCCGTGGGTGGCGCCTGGCCGGTCCTGATCCGCTGGCAGGGCAACGGGTCGACCGTCGCCAACACCACGCTGCAGTGCGTCCAGGCGTACGACGTCCACGCCGGGAGTGAGCTGCCCAATATGGGTGCGAGCAGCAGCAGCAGCAGTAGTGGCCTGGTCAGGTGGGCGGCAGGGGTTGCATTAGCGGTGGCGTTGTACGTCTTGTAAGAAGAAGAAGAAATAGATTGTCGTGAGAGTTGTTTTTTTTTGTGGAGGGTAGTGTAAACGAGCAAACTTTCTGCCCAAGTATCTAGTACGCACGACGATCTGGACATACCTGCAGCAGGAAAGAAAAGCCAAGAAACATAAAAATAGAAAGATGCAACGCGGCACAGCACGAGCTGGAGAAAAGAGGGGGGGGGGGGGGCAAAGAACTCCGGGGGCAGGGGGGGGCGGGCCCGGAAAGGGCCTTTTGGGGCCGAGAGCGTGGGGAACAGGGGCTGGGCGAGGGAGCGCG
>JACWRQ010000646.1:0-16340 GCA_014849955.1 Cryphonectria carpinicola | reverse complement strand
TCACACAACCACACAAAAAAACCAATAAAAAAATGCAGGGATAGTAGAGCTGACATGAAATATAAAAAAAAAAAAAAAAAAAAAAAAAAAAAAAAAAAAAAAAAAAAAAAAAAACCTGGATCCATCGTGAGAAAAAGGAAATTCTCATCTTCAACATCTCAGCGCTTGTAGCTGCCAGCGTCTTCCCAACCCTCTACCACACCGGCTAGTCAACCACTAACAATCGTCAAAGACCGTGGGGGAGATGGGAAGGGGGTAGTTTCTCAGACGCCACGATCTCTCGAAGGTTGTCTGCGCCTCAGAGCGGAAAAACGGCATCATGGCTGGCCGGCTCGGGATGTCGACCGTCCAGAGGATGGCCAAGGCACAAGATATTCTCGGCTACCGCTTCCAGAACATCGACCTCCTGCGAAAGTCCCTTGATATCACCAGGGTCAAGGGCCAGGGCTATGAGATTCACTCCAAGAACAAGCGCCTTGCCGCGGTTGGCGACACCATGATCAACGCCGCCTTCGTGGCACGGTGGTATAACAAGTCGAGGCTGAATCCCATCGACTGGGCTCGCATCAAGGCGGTCACCTTCAACAACGTGAACTTCACCAAGGTCGCCTACAGGAAGGGCATCGCCATGTGCACCATACCCGACCAGATGGTGGCCCTGCCGGGCGGGCCAGGCCTGAACAAGGCCGTCATCCGGAAGCTGTCCGACACGGTCGAGGCGCTCCTGGGCGCCATCTACCTCGACGCCACCGAGGCGGGCCTTCAGAACCCCGTGCAGTACGTGGAGAAGGCGGCCGTCCAGCTGGGACTCGTGGACCGGCTCATCATGCTCCCCTCCGAACAGCGGTGGGCGCTGGGGCCCATCAAGACGGGCCGCAAGCTGCCGCCTCGCATGTTCACGGGACATCATTTTGCGCTCACGAGGGTGCTTTCTGAGATGGACGGCAACCAGCAGATTCGGCTGCAGAGGGACGAGGAGGGCCACGTCGTGCGCCTGCCCCTGAACGAAGCCCGTCTCGAGGCAGTGAGGGCGGAGCCGCCCTTCCCGGAGCCCAAGAAGCCTACGAAGGGGAGCATGTGGAGACCATGGGCCGCCTTCAATAACAAGATGTTTATACTATCACGCAGAGCAGGTTTCTTCCGCCCCCTGTTCAACGTCTCTGTTGACTTGCGAAAGAGGTATCGGGCGGCCAGGTTAAAGCACAGGTGGCGATTGCTTCTCTATGGGGACCCTGTAGTGGCGCGACAGCTCAGGAAAGCCCTCCGTGCGCAATCCTCTCAGGGGAGGAAGAGTATGTACCTCAAGGGAAACACAGCCCCACCTCCATTGCCCTCGGGTGCGCAGAAGCCTTCGAAAGAGGGCCCGTCTTCACAAGAAACAGCCAGTCCGAGCGAAGAGCAGAGTTTGTTCTCCTCGGTGGAGGAGGGGCAAAGATCTGGGGTCAAGACCCAATCCACACCCGTAGTCATCATCCCAGAGGAAGCGCCCGTCGACCCAGCCACGCTCAGCCCCAGGCAGAGGAAGAAGCTGCGGAAGGCTGCCGCTAGAGAGGCTGCGTTAGAACAAGCAGCAGCAGCAGCAGCAGCAGCAGCGGAACCGCAGAAAAAAGAGGAGACCGAGGAAGCTACGGCGGCGTCGACTGCAGGAGAAGCCGAGACATCAACACCAGCTCCTGACGCGACTGATACGGAGGCCGTGTCCACGGGTGACGATGCTACAGCAGAGCCGAAAGAGGCGACGAAAGAGCCACCGCCGGCCCCCGCCCCGCAAGTGGTCCCGGCAAAGACCTCTAGAAAGAAGCGTCTCGAGCTTGCTAAACAGGCGGCAAAGGTTCAGAAGGCCCAGAGGAAGGCGGCGAAGGCCGAGAAGCTGGCGCAGCAGAGGGCCCTGAAGGCCGAGAGGGATGCCCAAAAGAAGGCGAAGAAGGAGGCCCAGAAGGAGGCCCAGAGGAAGGCCCAGAAGGAGGCCCAAAAAGAGGCCCAGAAGCGGAAGGCAGCCCAGAAGGAGGCCGAGGAGGCAGAGGAGGAGGCGCAAAAGATGGCGCAAGTCGAGCCGGAAACATGGCTCGAGAGTATAGAAACGCGCGTGAAAAAGTTGAAGACGGAAAGCAAGTAATGCGGCCTCTTTGGATGTTTTCTCTTTCTATATATATGTGTATAAAAGGAACGGAAGGAAGGAAAAGAAAAATGGATGCATGGATGCATAGACGATGTGGAGAGGAGAAAACCCCCTGAAAGTTGCAAGCGTCAAGAATCTTGGAGATGTACAAAGAAAAGAACAAGTGGCAAGCCGAGGGGAGGGCTACGACGACAAAAAGAAAAGGGCATAGCGCGTCACATTGTCTCAAAGATGAGAGGCCCCAGCAAACTGTGCTGTTGTTGGCCACACGAGACTATATTTTCAGATGGATGTGTATAAACTGGAACTCGGAATCACCTAGGGAAAGGGGGCCACTCATATCCCAACGAGTCTTGCATTAGCCGGCGCAGAAAAAAATTGATCTACCTGGAAACTCCCTCCTCAAGACGGGTGCTGCTAGTTATTGGTTCTTTTTCTTTCGCCATACAGTGGAAAGCATGATTTGTGCGAGCGAGTGTGTGACACACACACACACACACACACAGAGAGAGAGAGAGAGAGAGAGAGAGAGAGAGAGAGAGAGAGAGCTAAGTCACTAACTACTACCTGCAGTCCCATCCCATCACCCTTCTTCCTACTCATAAGGCCCCAACTCATCCCCATCGTACAGCGCACCCACAGGGATCCTAATGTGGTGCGACTGTCCGATGCGCGTGATCTCCTCCCTGTCCTCGGCGCTCAGCTGCAGGTCCAGCGCCGAGAAGTACTCGCGCATGCGCTCAGGCTTCTTGGTGGTGTTGAGCACGATAACACCCAGGTCCAGCTGCCAGCGGATCAGCACGGTGGCCTCGCTGGCGCCGTACTTGGCGGCGAGCTCGGCCAGCTTGGCGTCGAGGTGGTTGCCCTTGAGCCAGGTCAGGGGCGCCAGCCCCATGTAGCTCTGGACGGCGATGCCGTGGGCCTCCTGCAGCCAGGCGGCATAGGCGGGGCTGCCCTGCAGGTACGGGTTGAACTGGATCTGGTTGGCGACGGGGCGGATCTCGGCCGTCTTGAGGAGGTTCTCGATGTGGTGGCGGCGGAAGTTGGACACGGCGATGGACTTGGCCTTGCCGGCGCGCTGGAGGGCCTCCAGGATCTTCCAGGCCGCGGCTACGTCGGACTCGACGTACTTGTTGTCCTTGATGTAGGGGCTGTGCAGGATGTATCTGCGAGGGTGGGTTAGCAGCGGTGAGGCAGGAAAGTCTTTTATGGATGGGTGAAGTGTCTCATTTTTCCCCCCCTTTCTTTTCCTCCTCTTTCTTTCGTTGAGGGTTATACAACAGGGGCATCGTCTCACAGATCGACATAATCCGTCCCAAGTCTCTCAAGGGCCTTGTCAAAGGCCGTAGTGAGGTCCTCGATCTTGCCCTCCGCGAGGGAGTTGATGACCTTGGTGGTGATGAAGAAGTCCTGGCGGGGAACGCCGGACTCCCGGATGGCCTCGCGAAGTTCAGCCTCAGTGCCATAGCCTTCTGCGGTGTCTATGTGCCTGTAGCCCGCCTTGATGGCCTCCTTGAGGATGTCCACCACGCCCGGGTTGAACGCGGAGAACCGGTCGGGCTTGTACCAGGCTGTGCCTATGCCGAAGCCCAGCTGTGTTGGTGGCCAGCCAGTCAGTTAAGTCATCCAAAGTAAACACCCGCCAAGGCAGGCGGAGTAAAAAATAACAATAATGATGATGATAATTTGGAACGTACCACAGGAATTTCAGCTCCGTTGTTGAGCTTCTTGGTGGGAATAATCTGCGCCATGTTTTGTTTACTTTTTGATCAGTCAGGATGACGGTGCCGGCGGGACGGGGAGGGAGGAGGGTAGTAATTCCCAGATCCGATGAGGGCTTGACTTGAGCGGGTATTGAGTGAGAATGTTGAAGTGCTCTGTCAAAGCAGGGAAAATATTTAGTATATGATATTGGGGGCGGGAGGGACGAGTCCCAATATATATAAACACAAGCAAGGCCAGCGCGGGGCCGGTCGAGCCTCAAAAAAGGCATCAACCCCGCCAGACAAAACAGAACTCTCCAAGACATGCCCTTATCCGACTTAAGCAGGGAGCAAGACGTGCGATGCACTCTAGCCTAGCATTCGTCTAAAAGAAATCTAGATCGGTGGGACTGTGGGAAACTCAGGGTTCTGTCAAAGGTGACAGGATCACTGTGTAGGCGTATTTAGGGCGAATCATGGCGGTTGGGAATTCCGGCTAGCAGGTCTCTATTGGAGATGTTTGCGGCCCCCAATCGAAAAAGTGATTGACAGGAAAAAAACCCGAGACCGAGAGCCTTGAGAGTGTGTGATGGATGGACACAAGGCAGGGTGACACATGGCAAGCAACCACCCGTTGCAGGGTCTGGACGAAAGGGACACAAGAGTGTCACTTTTGGGACTGTAACTTGTACTTGTAGACACGGGAACTGGCGGGGACGAAAAAAAAAAAAAAAAAAAAAGAGAAGACGGGGTCTGCCCAAGGAAGGGATCAACGAGAACGAGTGATTGTCAGCAAAGGTGCTGCTGCACCCACCCGCTTGTTGGCCCGGCCCGTGTTACAGTAATTACAGTAAATAGTACATATTAGGAAGGGAAAAAAAAAGGGAAAAAAGGAAGGAAAAAAAAGGAAGAAAAAAAGGGGGAAAAAAGGGGGAAGGGGAGAAAAAACATGGTCGGTAGGGTGGCATGATGAGGACCAACCTGGTACAGAGCTGCAGACGCTCGCCTGGCTAAGTGAGCAAGTGACACGTACCGAAAATGCAGTGCAGCCCTGCGCCGGTGCTGGAGGAGGAGGAGGGAGGGTCGGCTCCTTGTAGGGCTCGCAGAGCTGTGCAAAGATGGAGGTTGGTCCAATCTGGCTGCATGCAGCAAGCACCATCTTAACCCAACATCTATTACAAGAAAGGAAAAAGAAAAGGAGGGGGGGGGGGGAGAAATGTCGGCATCACATGTCGGCTGAGACCGACTCGTCTAAAGTAAGCAGGGTCCTTTTGTCTTCTATCACTTTTTCTCTCCGCATCTTCATCACAGTGGCGAATCGGTCATTCGGGATTCCTGGAAATCATCTCATTTAATTCATAATTTTCATACTCACATGATCTTTTTGTGGCCTTCATACCACCTTCTTGCCTTCTCTGGTGGATAACCCCAACACGAGGTACGAAAAAAAGAGAGAAGAGGAAGAAGGGCGGGGCGGGGCGGGCGTTGGAAGTGCATGCTAAAGTCAGTGCAATAGTGCGGGGAGGGAGCTTAGGCTACCGTGCTCTAGATAACCAGCAATTATTTGGCGGCTCTTGGGGATTCAGAGGGAGGAGGGGCTGTACACTTAGGGGGGGGCCGCTAAAATCCACACAACCATCAGAGCAGTAGGTGGACTTGGGCATACAGCAGACCTTTCCTTCAAGACAAGAACCTGTCACTCCTCATGAAAAAGTACTATGGCAATACATAATATTCCTACCTACTGCCTGGCAATTGATGTCTCTTCAGCAGTGTGGGGGAAATGTCTTTGAATGACTGAAAATCTATCTATATAAATAAATCTTTCACACCGTCTTTCATGACTCAGAACATGGCAATGTAGCCAAGTGGTTACGGCGCTGGCCTGCTAATTCCTCAGCGAGTTATCAGAGAAGCCAGTCTCTTCGGAGGCGCAGGTTCGAATCCTGTCATTGTCGTTTTGGATTTTTTTTTCTTCTTTCTCTCTCCCCCTTTTCTTCTTTTCTTCTTCTTCTTCTATTTTAGTTCCTGTATAATGACTACAAACAAAGGCAGGTCGCTAGAACAGGCTGTCTCAGAGGAAGAAGAACCATGTTAACCCGGATCCAATGTCTAAAGCATAGGACTTTTTTTTTATTTTTTATTAATGCATGAGCCATTGCTTTCATAACCTTGGAACCCAGAATTAGAATAGATGTTCAAATATGTAGCCTTTCAAGAGATCAAGGTTTGAAAAACGGGTTTATGAACAAGAAATGCTCTTTGTTAGAACTCGCGGTGAAGCTCATTACAACCTTTAAGACCGGGTGGATAGTTCTCGAGGATAACACATCCCCCGGCACTGCAGAATAAGGCGGCCGCAGATCCCTATGAAAAGACAGAGCTCTAATGATGCACTCTGCTCTCGCAGTAGACTCTAGGTCCGCAAGGAATGTCTCCTCAGTCTGGCTTTAGAATAAATTCTGCCCTCGCCGGAAACTAAACTACCCAGATCCAACTCGAGAGTCCGTCCATCCTAGTCGAAACTACCGCCTACGGCTGCTGCATCCGTTGAGCTTGCACGTTGTTTCCAATTTGACTACCATCATGGACAAGGCCCTGGGAGTTATCATGGCCCGTCTGCCCTTGGACATCCTGTCCACCGTATAGCGCACCTTGAGCCATTGCATTGCCTCCGTGGCTCTGCGGCGCTAGAGGATTGCTTCCATTGGGCGGTGCCAGCTGCCCTCCATGTGGCACGGGCGAGAACCCTTGTGGGTTGGAAGGATATCCTGTCTGGTGACCCTGGGCATAAGCATCCGTCGGTGGCTGATGAAAGCCACCTTGCCGAGTTGGTGGGTACCCTCCTTGTTGACCGTGAAAATACGATTCCGGCTGGGACGGAGGGTGGATGTTCTGTTGTGCTGTAGGATAGCTTCCATGTTGAGCTGGAGAGTAGCCACCGGGCTGAGGCGCATAGTTACCTCCTGGCGGCCCCGGGACTGGTTGCCTGTACGTCGGCGGAAGGGGGCTGCCTCGTGTTTGCGGCGTGTGCTCATACGGATCATGTCTTCTAACCGGCGTACTGGGCCCACCCCGTTCCTGGGTGTACGCCGTAGCAATCTCCGCGGCCCGTTGGCTTTGCTGGTGTGACACTTGGGTGTTAACGGTGCTTTCTTTGTAGTCATCGTTCCGAGCCTCCTGCTCTTTGGCGATTTCTGCATCCGTCCCGTGGAGGATCGAAGCTCTGTATTTGTCATATACCAACGTAGCGGTCTGGACCTGTCGGAAATGCTCGGCACGCAGCTGCACCGCTCTTCCAGGCTTCTCTCTGGCCTCGAAATGCGCCAGAGACGCCGCGATGGAGAACGCGTTGCGAATCTGCCGCCCGTTCCAGCGCCCGATGTCGTTGGTATAAGACTTCCAGTGCTCCTCTACGAATGCCAAGATCTCCTTGTCGAATATATCCATCTCCGCCTCTTTCAACGCCGCGGCACGTTTCCGCTCGATAGCTTGAAGTTGAGCAATATTCTGCATGAATATGACTTTCATCTGGTCGAGGTTGAGCGCGTCGTAGCGTAGGCTGAGGTGGACACGAGACTTGACGGCCTCGTCAATAACTCCAGGGCGGTTGGTCGTCAGAAACAAGATACCATTGTAGTATTCCAGCATACGGAGGAATACTGAGCCCGGTTAGCCAAGCAAAAGGAACAGGAAGAAGAGACAAAAAAAGAAGAGAAGAAGAAGAAGATGTTGTCCGACATAGGCCATGTATAGCTTGACTCACCTGAAACAAGAGCGTTTCTCTGGAGGTCTGACTTTGTGCGCTGTGTAATGAACACATCCGCCTCGTCCAAAAGGAGCACGCAGTCCCATAGATGGGCCAGACGGAAAATCTCATTCAGAGACTTCTCGACGCTCTCCGCTGTGGAACCAAGATCGCCGCAGGTGATAGGGAAGAGCGGTCGTCCCCATTTCTGGGCGACAGCTTCCGCTGTCGCCGTCTTGCCTACACCTGGCACTCCATGTAGCAGGATCACAACACCCTTGCCTTTATTTTTGATGATGTCCTGAGTGCCGAGATCAGTGCCTTTGTTCTCCAGGTCGTTTCTGACAAAGTGTGAGGAAACGATAGATTGGATCAAGGTCTTGTGCAGCCCATCGATCTGTAGTTTGTCGAAAGGATTGTCTTCGTCCATGACGGGCGAGGTTCGCAGATAGTTCACATCGAGAAGGACGAATTTACGCTCCCAGAGGGCGTATCCAATAATCCGCCTTGGTAGAAGAGCGAGATCATCTCCTTCCGGCGCTGGTCTTTGGTCGGCCTCATCGGTTTTCCTGCAAAGATACTTGTCGCGCTGGACATATGCGTTGAAGTCTACGTCGTGGACTCCGTCGGACGTAACTATGTCCTCTGACAGTTCTGCGAGCCGTTTCGAGCGTTTCGAATCGTGCCAAATGATGTATTCGGAATTCACCCTCTCAATATCGATGAATACGGAGGATGCTGGCTCAAACCATTGTATCGTTGTCGGCTTCCAAACCGGACAGTGATTGAAACCCTCTTCTACTTTATGTTAGGTCTGACTCTTGGGGTCTGTATTGTAGCAGTAGAACGAATGTTCAGAGGCAAGCCAGAGCACCATTGCAGATAAAGAGAAAGTACTTACGAATGTCGATCACAATTTCACTGTTAATGTGCTCGGGCGTCCTCATGTTTGCTCCTTGAGCATCTTGTGCTGGTTCGCCCAAAGGATTGTGTATCAGAGTCCAGCCGCTGTAAGATGCGTAGCGGTTCGGGTGATTTATGCCTGTGAGGAACCTCTCTCCCGCGGATCGTGCATGCTCTAAAAGCTGAGTAGAGTTGGATGCGAAACGCAGGGGGTAGAACGGCAATGAGGACACATTCCGCTCACCATCATATGATTTGAGATCGAATGTCGTCGTGACGGCCCCGAATTCCGTACCGTTGTAGTCGACGTAGTAGCACTGGACCGTGAAGAGTTTGCGTCTCTCATCTTCGCCACTCTCATCTTGACGATCGTCTCCGGGTATGGTAACATCAAATATCCTCCAGATACTCTGCACTGTGGCAATCTCGTGGTTGTGCCCCTGCAAAGCATTCTTCTTGGGTGCGTAGAGAAGATCCCCCACACGGAAGACGTACCAGAGATCTTGGTAGCGGACCTGAGTTGAGGGTGCTACCTGAGCCTCGTCGAAGCCGTTGTAGAATGGGAGGATCCTGTCTTCCACAAACTTGATGTAGCATGCGATTTGATCGACAGCACCGGGGAGTTTGGAGATGTAAGCAATGTTGATATCATCCATATTAAGTCTTTTGGCGAATCGTGGGCCATCCTGCAGCGCTTCTGTTGAGGGTTCTTGGAGAGTCGAGTCCCCTTCAGTGAGTTGCGGTCCTTCTGAGGGGTTGATCTTCATCGAAGCGCCGTTCCCTTGGTCTATAATGGCATGTTGCTTCAAGTAGTCCTTCAACGCTTGAAACTCCTCTTTTATCCTGGAGTGGAAACGAACGAAACACCGGAATGGCCTCTTGAATGTCTTGACGTCGTTATCCCATCTGTCATGGTCTTTACCGGCAACTATCCGGAGAAGAAGGTTGATGGCAAGGGACCGGATGCGCACACGCTGGACCCAGGCCTCCGAGACCCTGTTTGAAGATTCTTCGCGGGAAGACTCCCGCCATTTTGACCTGAACACATCCGCTTCTCGCTTGCTGCTTTCTCTCTGCATCTCTTCCTTCAAGTCTGACCCAGAGATTAAGACTTCTATGGCATACTTGTCTTCCCCAATAGAGAACCGATTCATGAACTGTTCCCAGGTACAGTCCCGCACCTTTGCTTCAACAGCCCAGGACGTTGGGATGAATCCTGTCTCTATGGATGTTGTCGAAGAAGCGCGAGACCGCACACCCCCAGCTGACTTCGGAGTTGCGGAACCCCCATTGGATGGCGCCGGCGACTCTGACCGAACAGACTCTTGCACCGGCGAGCGTCGCGATCGAGATCGAGAGCGGTCCGGCGAAGAGCGCCGAGGCGAAGAGTGCCGGTCCGAAACTTCAGATGATTGTACAGCATCCCTTTTTCTTGCTTCAGGTAGCACTGAATTTCTGTTGAGAAGCATCTTCAAGGAAGCAGCAATCTCACCGATGCCTTGATTCATCTGGTCCAGCGTCTGGTAAAGATGGTCTTCTTTGACGTTTGATTGAGGGGCTCCAAGAATATGGCTCTGGGGTTCCGCAGGATCAGGGGCTGCAGAAGTCTCGTGAGGAACGTCTGTTGAGGGGTCAAAGGATACCACACCCCTTGATGCGTTCATCTCGTCGACTTCCTTGTCCGTTCCTGGCATATCAAGTGTGTTGGCGTGGGTTTCAGCCACGGCAAAGGCAATGTTGAGCACGGTGCTGGCCTTGAAAAGAGAGGTAGCAAGCCGTAAATTTGATGCAACTGGAGTAAATAAAAAGGTGGTGGGATTTGCGGCTCTGCAGAGGATGCTGACGCCAGGCAATTTTGGATGGTGAGCTGTACATGCATCGCCCCGGTTGCTTACGGCATGTTGAGCAGAGTTTTGATCGATTGAGAAGTTCATTGGGCGACATGCTGCTTACCTGCATAATCGTCAGCGCTTATGCAGAAGAAATAGAGCCGAAAATGTGGGCAAAGTTCAGCTGTTGGATGAGCCCGAGGTTCCGCTCGGGCAGTACTTATAATATCGATTCTTGACATTCAGGGACGAACTGACTCGGGACAACATCGAATGGCTTAGGCGACGTGCACAATGGCAAACGACATGACCCGGAGACGTCCTACTATTTCGCCCAGTCTCCAGTCCACGCTGGATGACAACCAGGAGGTCATGGTATTTCAGAAGTTCCAAACGTCTTTGGCGATTAATCAGGTACTTCCTGGCTGCGGGATGGTAACGGAATATGACCAGGAACAGAGCACATGGTCCGTACCTTCAGCTGAGTAAGTAATTTCCAGCTTTTCCAATCATCGTTATATCTTCTTGCGAACAGGTTGTTCCAATCAGCTACATGGCAGATACTTAGATAAGCTCTTCCGTCCGTCACAAGAAGATAGCTCGGGGAACACACAGCCGACCCCGTCGTGGCAGGATGTTCTGGAGCTCATCAGCAAAGCTGAGGAGCAGTACAAGGACAAAGGCGAGAAGAACAAGGCCCGCGGAGCTCTGCGAAAAGGACGAGATGTCGCCAATGTCTTGAGCGGGCTCGTGGAGCTGATCCCTGACGAACACGGTCTTGGTGTTCTTCGGGTGGCGCTATCCAAGATCTTTACAGTAGGCTGCACCCCGCCGTCCATGTTATTGCTTCCTCGTGGAGGACGAACGGGCAGGACTAAGAGACGTCTAGGGATGGGTCGACAGGATCAAGAACCGGGAGAAAGTCCTGAGTGCTCTGGGTGATATCCCCGTAACCCTCAGTGTCGCCCTCGAGCGATGGTACAGCTTCAGAACGGACGAGCAGCTCAAGAAAGCTGCCAGGCAGCTGTACTCTGAATGTATGAACGCGATCCGCAGGCTCATCGAAATATTGAACCACAAGCAGGGCAGCACATCAAAAATGGAACAAATCAGTTTTGCCTTCAAACAGGCAATACCTGGCCACGAGGCAGATATGATTGATCAGATCCTTGCGACTGTCACAAATGCCAAGAAGACTGTGGACAACAACATAGATAGACTCGACCGGATGAGGGCTGCGGACACGCACTATAATACAGAGTTCACTGCGTATCAAGCTATTGCGACGCACCAGGCTGTTGAGGACGCGAAGGGCCGTGTCACGGACGTTGCTACGAATATCCAGACGCACCATCAGGAAACCACAACGCAACTCGGACAGCTGGAGGCTAGGGTGGAAACGTCAATACAGAAGGCAGGGAGCGAGGTCTCGGCCAAGCTCTCGAATGTGGAGTCGCAGATGGCGACCATGCAGTCCAACTATGAGGCAATGTTCATGGGAGGTGTTGTGCTGATCCCGTTGGACTTAATGGAGTCCATGCAGAGGACGGAGTTGATGCACACCTCATTTTATTACCTCAGTAGCGAACAGGTATGGAAACAAAGTAAGTCAACACGGGCCCTGGCGTCCTTTCCGACCCTTTTTCATTTTGTCTAGGAACCTCATGAACCACCGCTGACCTGATCATCTGGAAGGCCTACAACGCATCCCGCCTCGAATCGCCAGCCCTAATCCTCAGTCGTCTCCCGCGATCGTCTCCCTCGAACAACTCATCGACCTCCTAAGGGTCCAGCCTTTCTCTGCTGTTGAGGACCGCGACACGGTGCTTCGTAAAGGCCAGTCTATGCCGCCAAATCTCCTCGGCCGGGGGCGGTACCTCCTTACGAGGCCGAGGTTTCAGGACCTCTTGGGCAGTCAGGCTTCAGATGTCCTCCTCGTCGATGGCCACTGTAAGGAAGACTGCGAAGGAAAAATTTCTCCGATTTCGGTATTTTGCGCCTCGCTCGCCGCTATGATGGCGCAGAATCCCGCGTGCATGGTCTTGCATTTCTTCGCTGGCCAGCACTGCCTCAGCGACGACGACCCGGCAAGAGGCCCGCGGGGCCTGATGCGCAGTCTGATCTGTCAAGTGCTGCTTTATCCAAACCAGCCTCAGCTATATCTAGACTGGCTGACAAATCAAACCCTCAAAGATGTTTCCAACGACGACCTCGATGCGCTATGCTATCTCTTCAAGGAGCTCCTCCTGCGGACCGTGGGCGTGTCCAAGATATTGTGTATAGTAGACAACATCTCTGAGTTCGAGAGGAACCATGACGGGTGGTGTGATGAGCTCATTATCATCTTCGACTTTCTCAGCAACCTATGTTTCAGACCAGTTTTGCCTGAAGGCCTTGTTTTCAAGCTTTTGATGACGAGCGCGGGGAAGAGCACGAAGCTTGTGGAGCTTACAGGTCCATCACAGCGCTTGTCATTACGAGCAGGTAATATAGCTCACGCTGAGAAGTCCGGACGGGCCATGGCTATGGAGATCCAGAGATCCGTTTCTCCAGGGTTTGCTTGGAGTCCACCTGAGAGGCCTGGCTACGAGTAGTGTCGTGCCTCTTCGACGGAGTCGTTTATTGCTCATCACGTAAGCCCACTTGTAGTGCCTTGATGGAATCTGCTGAGAATGTATCTATGGTGGACCACATTGTTTTTTAATTTCTCCCAAAATGGCATACAACATTCTTTCAGGAATGCTCCTGGTCCGACCTGGTGTGTAGATCTATCTACCTCTAATTCTCCTCAATATGATCTTGACAGCTTTCTCATTGGAATTTTGTCTCTATCAGTCAGCATCACTGTATATCGTATAATCAGGATGGCAGGATTATCAGGTACGGCTAGGACCTAGTAATGAAAGAATGCTGGATTTGTACGTGGCCATCTAGTCGATGGGTAATTACTGATATTCTCTCACTAATACGAAAGTCATATGGGACAAGTATCTCGCGGCTCGATTGTAATGGAGAGGAGCTTTATTTATGTTGTATCGAAGCCTGCTTAGCTCTTGTAATTTACGCACCATGAATGAAGACCAAGCATGGGCTGCGGAAAGGTTGGGTAATAGATCTGTGAATTCTTGCTACATAGTAGGACTTACAAGTGTTATAACCCATTCAACATGCAGGTCACAGAATAGGCCCCGCCAACAAAGGAACCAGGTATCACAACCCAGCGTCAACAACCAACAGGATTACATAAGCAAGGGTTAGGGTTATAGGATCAGTATAGATCAGCTACTAATCTAGAGTAATCCGGATCACTAGGATCACCACACTAATCCAAGTGATCCAAGCTTCTATACTGAAGAGCTGGATATATAAGGATATATTTATTACTATTAGATAGATCATTATATATAGCTTTTCAATTATCAATCTAAATATTCATTTGTTATATACTTGAATAGCCTTAAAGGCAGTAAATATTTATACTCTTATCAGAACTTATATATTTCTATATTTAAAGATTTATACTTTGATATTGCTCTTATTAGCATAAATCTAATTAGTACTTAGGAATCTTAGGATTATTATAGTGCTTATTATATTTTGATAACTCTTATTTAGGAATAGTTTAGTATATACCCCTTGAATAATATAGAAATATAATAGCTCCCTAAATCCTAATTAAATCTATTAATAGTAGTGCTATTAATTTTACTAATTAAATTGAAGCATTTATAAAGCATATTAAGGAATTTGAGGAATAGAAGTTAAGCAGCAAAGAGTTCTACTATAAAATAGAGGCCTTTATAGCCTATAATAGAGAATATTATATTCTCTAGATCTTCTTAATCTAGTGCAAGGCCTATTTCTACTATAAGGAAAAGAAATTCCTGAAGAAAGCTAATAAAGTTATTTTCGCTAGAATTAGACTTAAAGAAGATATATTTATCTGATTTAAGCCTACCCTTAGAAACTACTTTGAGTATAATAGGCTTAAATAGAATAAGAATACTAAGTATATCTTTAATAACTTCGATAATCTCGAATAAGTATTTAAGGATATCTTTAGTAATATAGATAAATAATATAAAGTGGAATAAGAGCTTCTTAAATTTAAGCAAACTAAATCTATAGCTAAGTATATTATAGAGTTTTGGAAAGTTTTCTTATATTTGCAATAAGATAATATAGCTCTTATTGCCTAATATTATAATAGATTCAAGGATAAGATCAAGGATAATCTTATATATGCAGAATAATCTATGAAATTAGTAGATTTTATTATGCTTACTATAAAGATTGATAATAGATAGTATAAATATTGATTAGAAAAATAAAGGAAAGCTTATATTCTCTGGATTGCATATATCTAATCTAATATTGGAAAGAAATACTAGTATAATAAAGGATCTGGTAATTAGAGATGCTTTAGCATAGCCTATAGTGGAATAATATATATAGAACTAATAGAAATTAATGCAATTTATCAATATAAATAATAATAAATAAATAGCAATATCAAATGCTTTAATTGCAGAAAGCATAGCTACTTTATATAAGAATGCTAATACCCTAGAAAGCTATAATAGCAATTTATCCTAGAAAAATAATAGGCAAATATAGCGAAATAATAAATCAATATTCTCATATAATATACAAATTAGTGCATTTATGCAGATACTAAGTGCTAAATTTACTATATATCCGAAATAATCTGCAAATATTGCATTGATTATCTATAGTATCTAATAAGCTATTTTAATCCTAATTAAAACTCAGAGCAAATGATAAATCTTGATTATTGCTAATTATCCTAGATAGCTTGCTATAATAATTAATATATATTATATCTTAGCAAGAAAGAAATATCAGAATAATTCCCTAAGCAATATAGAAAAATAGAACTATATTATAAATAAGCACTTAGCAATAATAATATAGATATCTCAAATATTATAAAATAAATATTTAGAGAATATTTGCAGAAATAATAACTAGCTAAATAATTAATTAGCAGCTAGGAAATAGAATTATTGAAAACTCTTAATTATAACTATATTATAGCAGAATTAGAATAAAACCTATAGCAAATTCTTAATCTAATAGATAAAGAAAAGCAATAATCTTAAGCTATATAATTTAATACTAAATATTAGATCCTAGGAATTCTACTCAGATAAGCAATTACTAAGATTTAATATTATAACTAGTTAATTAAGAATAGAGAAAATCTTAGAATCTCCTCTAAGCATCTCTATCACTATAATATAGGATAAATCTTATATATTTTCCATAATTATATAATCTATTTATCTGATAAAATCAGCAATAACTGATTTCTAACTAAGCTAAAAGGAAATAAGCCTATAACTCTTTATACTAAAGAAAACTTTAGATTTAAAATTAAAATCAATTAATAGTTAAATTATATAATTATCAGATTATTAGAGCAGTTCCTAGCAGAATATATTATCAATAAGGATAATTAGCAGAATTGCTTATATGAAAATTGTGATATCTATAATCCTTAGAAACTCAAGGAATAGTATTAGAATAGAAAGCTCTAAGAAATTATAACTAAGGAATTTAGAGAGCAGAACTAAGAGGCAAAAAAAGCCTTTGAAGCTCTAATACTATGCAGAAAATATCAGAGAGAAGCTAAAAGATTAGCTTAATAAGCAGCAAAGAATATCCCAAAAGAATAGAATCGCTTATAAAGGATAATAGATAATTAGAATTAGAGATATAATCTCTCTATGCAACTCTAGGAGCTAATATAATATATATAATACTTAAAATAGAGATTAATAGAAAATAATATAATATATTATTAGATAATAGCATATAAAGAAATTTTATATCTCTACAAATTATTAATAGAAATAAGATCTTATAATATAAAAAGATAGAAATCTATATATTTAGAATTATAGATAGAATAAATATTAACTATAGCTAAGATATTATTAATATAAAGATTAATTATCTATTAGTTATAATCTATAGCAAAATAATTTCTATTATATTAGATATTATAGAAATAA
>JACWRQ010000645.1:0-16383 GCA_014849955.1 Cryphonectria carpinicola | reverse complement strand
TTCTTCTTCTTCTTCTTCTTCTTCTTCTTCTTCTTCTTCTTCTTCTTCTTCTTCTTCTTCTCCTTCTCCTCCATCGCGATGGTCAGTCGGCGCAAATGAAGCAACATACCAGGCTCGCCAGTCCCTCTGGCAAACAACACCGCCATCCCAGGACACGTCGCATTCGCACTCACGGCACCCACCGTCTCATTCGTCACTGAAGTGCTGTCATCCTCCTCAGACTCTAGTATGTCCAGTCCCAGCAGGTCTACCAGGTCATTCTCGTTCGTGGCGTTGTGCAGGTCCTCCAGCACCGTTATGAAGCTCTGTAGCAATGAAGTCGCGTCGGTGAGGAGATCCGAGATCTCGCCGCTGATGTTGGCGGCAGCTTCACCAAAGAGACCACCTAAGTCTCTCTCGTCATGCTGGCTGGGTGGTATGATCTTTACTTGTGGTGTGGCGAGGGCCAGATGTGATATTGTCACCAGGATCGACGTGGTCAGAAATGCTGATGTGGTGAAGGGCCGCATTGCGGCGTCTGGGCAGTGGAAGTCGAGCTATCACTGCGTTGGGAGCGATCGTAAGTTATTCTGTCGGCTCCCTCTGTTCTGAGCGCTCGTGAGAGACTGCGTAATTATGTTGAAGCAATTTACCAGCGATGGCTTGTGCGAGAACGGACACAGTTCGTGACGGCGACCTCGGTGAGTATATTCAAACCACTGTGGCGGTGCACTCACCCTCAAACAAACCATCTAATGTGAGCACCTTTTGCTCGCCTCCTTACCTCATACACCCAGCAATCAAAGCCTTTTTTGCTTTTTTTCTTCTTCTCTCTCCCGCACCAAACACATGCGCACGTGTCGCAAGCCTACCTGAAAAGGTCCAAGCGGAGTTTCGCTGCTGTAGGTGTTAGAAACTATATGCTCCAGCTGCCTCAGCCTCGCTGGGGCGGCTACTCTGCACACAGAGTGTTTCATCTTGGTCCCCCGGGCTCACACACCATTGGAGGCTGCAGTCTTGCCCAACCGTCCCATCTCGATGAAATCATCCGATCGTCGCGAGACAAGTTTAACCCTGGCCTTCATAGCGCTGTTGACCACGTTTTAGAATGGCACACAGGGAGAGGAAACAAGAAATTTTCGAGTGCCCTTATGCGTACAGCCGCGGATCGAGCGAGTATTGTTGAAATAGCTCAAGGTAAACTCATATCTTCTTCCATCGAGAGTACCCCAAGCGTTCTCAATGTTTATCATGGATGAGGACAGTAAGGCAGGTGAAGCAAGAAAAAAAAAAAAAAAAAAAGAGTGAGGGAGCAGTAGGGGACATGATCCAATTCCCTGATGCAGATAAGATATAATAACGGTATGGTATCTCGCTGGTTTTTTTTTTGGGGGGGGGGGGGGGAATGTGCGTATAAAACAAAATGCAAAGACTGAACCCATCAAAAACTCGTCTCGCCTTTTCTGAAAGCATTCTTGACCTCCATGCGCGGCCACTCCACCAGGGTCTCGCCGCCGTACACATCCGTGACGATCTTGCTGATTCTCTGGTCCACCTCCCCATAGTATCCCTCGCACGTCATCGTGATTATGCCCGCCAGACGAGGGCTCTCGTCAAAGTGCTTTTCAACGCGCTTGCGCAGGGCCTCGATGCCTTTGCGCACCTCGCGTGCGTCGTAGTGTAGAAGCACCTTGTCGAATGTCGCCTTGTTGTTGGACGCCTGCATGGCGATCATGGCCGGTGGCCTGCCGTTCTTGAGCTGGTCTTCGATGTTCTCAATCTGGTCCAGCAGCTTGCCGAGGGGCCGGCGCATCACCGCGTCCAAATAGCGCGAGATGTGCTCGTCCTGCTCGGCCTGTGCCGCCAGCTTCCATCTCTCCAGGATCTCGAGGCCATGGGTGTCGACCTCTTCGATGTAATGGTGCATGTTCTCGATCAGCAAGATGTGGTAGTTCAAGGCTTCCTTATCCTCGGGATCTGCCCCAGCCCCGCTGGCCGTGTTGCCTATCGCTGGATTCTCTCGCGCGATCACCTTCAGTGAGTCGAACATGGACTTTAGAATGCGGTCGTATTCGCGGTCGACGGTGCGACGGACGTTCAGGTTCGGATCAATACCGACAAGCATATTCTCCACGGCCATGCAGAAGGGTGGGAAAACACGCATGAAGGCGATGACGCCTTTGCGCTTGCTGATCTTGACCTTGGTTTCTTCGATGGCACGGATTTGGTCTTCGACAAATCGCTTAAACTTGCCAGTGAGGTTTCCGTGGACCTTTTGCAGCACCGTGTTCAGGAACTCCTGGTTGGACTGCGCAATGTCTGCGAGCTTCCGCTCAATGCTGGCCATGACACCAACACCTTGCCTGTGAGACATGTCAGCCTTGCTCGTGGGTTCTGCGGGGCCCTGACCCCGGGGGAGGGGTCCGGGGGTAAAAAGCAACTTACAGTGGGCTTTGCACCAATACCCAATCAACCAGATTGCCCAGATCTTTCTCCAAGAACGGGAAGATCACCTCCATCGACCGCGTTACTCTTCGCGCCAGATCTCGATCGGGCTCCATGAGTCTATGCCTCCTAAGGTCATTGCCCCTGCGATCCCGAGGGCTGACGGCCATGACAGCGTCGGGAAAGTCGATTTGCTCGAGCGTCGTGGCGTGGAAGAAGTCGATGATGAAATTCTGCTCCATCTCGACCAGTGGGAGCAGGTCTTCGAGCACGCCCGCGAATACCTCATAGGGCGAGCTTCGCGACAAGTCGATCGTGCTCTTGCTGGCATCCCCTTTGCTGTCGCCCAGCGGGGACCGGATTCTGGCAAGTGTCTGGCTTCGCTTGACGGTGAGTTTCCTAGCAGCCGTGGCGATACTTTCTTCCTTCTTCTCCGACTCCGTAGTGAAGAGGAGGGCGTCTTCTCCCGTCGCCTTCCGTGCATTCCTCTTCCACGAATCCAGTGCGTCCCGGAACTCCATCTTATAGGTCGGGTGACTGGCATCCTGATACTCCTGGATCAATCGGTTCCAGTTATCCAGGTCCACGTCCCGGGCGTACAGCATCAGCGCCTCGTACTTCCACAGCAGGTCCCGTCCAGCATCATGATTGTGCGAGTCGATCTTCTTGTGCAATGCGCCCTTGAGTGCCCGTCTCACCTCCTCGTAAGCCAGCGAGAACTCTCTCGCCATGAATTCAACGAGTCTCTGCATGAACATTGCGCTCTCCTGCAGGTACATCTGCTTCTTTTCCTGGACGATTCGCATCTTTGCATAATCACCGTTGAAGTCGATAGCTTGGTCACTGCTTGCGTCACCCGTCTTGATCGCATCGCTGCCACCCATGCTCGGGTCGATCTTATGCATAGCCTTGTATAGTGTAACAAGAGCGGTCTCAACGTCTTCGACACCGTTCGCACTGTCCAGAGGCGCCGCTGACAGAGCCTGCAGGTCGTTGGCGGTGATAGCGCACGTCTCCAGCAGAGACTCGAGTTCTTTCTTGAGCAGCTTCTGGTTGGCGGCCTGGACCTGAAGACCTTGACCTTGGGCCTCGATGTAAGCAATATCGTCTTGAAGCGTCTGTGATATATGTATTAGTTTGGATACCGAGAAACCCAGAGCCGTTTTCGAAATGCACTCACGGAAAGCTCGACACCATATAGGGTCAAGAGGTTATCCAGCTCTTCGCATTCCTCGATTGCGGTATCAATGCCCTTCTTGATGCCGTCGACTCGTTCGTCTTCCTCTTGGAACCGAGCGAGCCATCCGCCTGCCTGTGCCTTGTTGAGTTCGCGGTCGAGATCGATCTTCATATCATCAAAATTGAGCGACCGCATTTTGTCTCCAGGAACCCAAGAGAAAAAGTCCAACCACTCCGTGAACTGTGCAGTCTTCTTATCCAGCATCGACGGGTCGACGCCTAACGTGGTAAGGTATTTTATGTCGTTGCCGACCACGATCGATCGTTTGCGTTCGTCTTGTAGCTCCGGCTCCGGGGTCTTAGTTGGCGCAGGACTCGGTTCGATCCTTGCGGTCTTGAGGTCCTGCACACTCGACGACAAACTTGCGTCTGGCCTGGAAACTTTTACCTCCGGCACCTCAGGCGTCATTGGCCTTGATTCTGGTTTCTTCTCGGGCTCAGGCCGAGGAGGAGCAGGCACGACTGCCGTGATGCCATCGGGTCCATTGTTTTGCGTCTTGGCAGCCTTCAGCAACTTTTCGCCCGCTCCTCCAGCGCGCGGCTTGAATACGCTGGCGGCTGTCGCGGCTTTCCATAATGCCCCTGCCAGCTCATTCTTCGGCTTCCTCGCCCTGATCATCGGACCTAGACCAGGACGATGCTCCTCCTCGGGTGATAATGGCGACTCAGTCGGGGTATCGGACGGTGTTGAGGCAGAGGGAGGCACCGTAGGGGTAGCGACTGTTGGGCTGTCAACCTTGGCACCATTGAGACCGGGCTTGAGCGGAGCAGTGTCGAGTCTTGGTGGCGGTGGCGGCTCGACAGGCTTGGAAGCAATCTCGTCTATTGGGGGTGTAGCTTCGGAGAGCTGAGACCGTATAGACGGCTTTCTCGGAGACATGCGCTCAATACTTCTCGGCGGCGGCGCGACGGGCGAGCTTGGCTCCACAGGATCCCGAGAGGCTTCTCGGGAGGGTTCTCGCGACTGTTCTCGTGATTGTTCCCGCGACGGCCCCCGCGAGGCTTCCCGGCGCGTGGCTGTGCTGCTCAAGGGAGCAGGAACAAGGTTGTCGTCTGGTGGTAACCCCGTAGGCCTCAGAGGATCCATAGGAGGACGCTTTCGCTCCGGAGGCGGCTTCCCTGTACTAGGGCTAGGCGTAGGAACGAAGGCGGGCGCCAGGGCTGGCGGAACAGGCTCGGACGCATTGGCATAAGGTGAGGCGCCATTCGGCCTCCCTCGAGACCTTGGTCGAAAACCCTCATCTCCGCTCTTGTTCGCCAGAGAGACCGAATCCTGACTACCATTGTTTACCGCCAACCGCTGTCGCAACGGAGGATCTTGACTTCGGAGGTTCCGGGTTGAGTCGATGCTAGGGGCAAGACTCGCTGGCGATGACCTGTTGTTGGGAACCATGGGGCTCCGCGACGGCGTCCGAGCATACTCTGGAACGGTATGACCAACGCCATCGAACCCGGACAGCGCGCTGGGTGCCTGGTTGGAGGCTGGGTTGGGCACAGGTGGCCGCCCGGGAGATGGGGGTACAGGAGGTCTTGCCGGAGAGGCTGGAGGTCGGTTGGGTAATGGTGAAGGCAAGTTTGGGGTTTGGGCAGATGGCGTCCGCCTGGCAGCGCCGCCGAGCACCTGGTCGAGCTCGCGCTGGTCGAAGTTGGTGAGAACCGGGACGCGGCCACCAGTATATTTTCCGTAGATCTTGATCAGGCTGGCAATGAAGAACTTTTTCTCCCTGTCCGTCTGGGCCTCCCAGTAGTATGCCTTGCCGAGAGTAACGACAAAGCCATTGTCTCCTGCCCACTGGCGGGCGTCAGGAGCGACATTGGGCCCTGTATAGGACTCGATGGCGGACAGATCGTCAAGATTCCAGGTCTTGCCTATCGAGAAGGTACCGTTCGTATTCTCCTTGGTCTTGTGCACCCGAACCCTGCCCGACTTCCTCACGGCAACGATGATGACACGGGGCTTCTCCGACTGGGGGTTCCTCGACTGCGGCGGCGGGGGGCTCGTGGGGTTGGTCGAGAACTCGAGAATTCTGAGGTGTGTAATATACGTCTCCTGGACTGTTTATCCAAGGTCATCAGCACACGAGAGTCGATCGGCAGTCGACCATGGACACGTAGAGATAGGGAGCGAACCGGAGCCATCTTCATCTCTCTTGCTGAAACAGCTGTCGATGATGCGTCGCTTCTCATCCTCGAACCGCTCGGCGCGGCTCATGCCCCCAGACATCGTTATCACATCCGCTGGTCGTGCATTGAAATTGGAGCTCGATAAAGGATGTTGCAAGCCAGAGAGGACCGGTTGAGTGAGGGATGACGGGGACCGTGGGCGAGGCAGGTCGAGGGCTCGTCGTCGAGTTTTGGTGATGTCGCAGTTGAGTTAGGTTTGGGGGGCTACCTCGTTTCGTTACAGGATGCTCGAGCCGCGCCCTGGCATGCTCCCAGCAGGTAGGAGCCCCAGTAAGGTTTAGCGTTGCTGCCCTACCAAGGCCGCTGCCGCACCCACTAACTGCATTAGCTACTATACATAGTACCTCTTTTGGCTTGAGAGATGCCGTTTTCTTCAACGACTCGAAGCATGTGAAGAACAGCCTCGAGCCCTCCATCATCCATTGATTTTCTTCCATTTTCAATTATTATTATTATTTTGTTTTTATTTTTAGAAAAAGTGCATCTCTCCTTGAGTAGACGAGTAGTACTCTCAGCATTCTTATTGAGTATTCCGCTATACCCTACTTGATGCAGCACTTCTTGGAGACTCGAAGTTTTGTCTTGGACCACAGGGCTTGTAACTCGATGCAAGGACAAGGTGTCAGACAGGGACCCAATGTCTATCTACGCCCCAGGGGTTTCACAACGTCATATTTATTCTTATAAATTATGACTACCTTCCCAACAGCGCAGCAGCTGTTCTCATACGGCCTATGGCGAAGATCATACATGACATGCTAAGCTGGGCGGTCCGGCAGTGGAGTTTATTCCCTACTTAGTGATAGAACTTCAACTCCTGTCTTTTTTTTCTTTTCTTTCCTTTCCTTCCTTTCATTTTCCCTTCTCAGAGGTGACTGAGGAGGAGTAAAGAAATTTTCAAACAAGAAGAAAAGAAATATGGTCCTCAGATTGGGCAATTGATAGCTCACTCAGACCAACACATCTAAGCAATTTGCAGCATCAAGTATACAGTCTCATCAAGCCGCCTACTTAAGGCATCATAATGGGAAAGCCCATGTTTGTCACAAGAATAGTAAGCCTGACCTTTCAATACTGCATTTTATTCTTATGTTATGGCTCTCGACAACAATTCTTCTCAGGGTTTTGCTGAGATGATGATAAAGCTGCTTATGCAAATTAAGTTCCCATAGAACCAGCAGCCAATGCGATCACTTTGGAACTGATGAGGACCGAGACTTCTCTAGGCGTATGTGAGAGTGCCGGCCAACAACGTGGTCGTATAGAAAGGACACCGATTTGATCATATCCAAATCGGCCGGGCACTTGGTGCAATCTATACTCATCGCTGTCTGCTGAGCATATACCAGCAAGCGCAAGGCAACCTATCTCAAGTCAGCATCAGGACCACATATGTCGAGTTCCAACATCTAGCCATTCATACCTTCCAACTGAAAACGGCGTGCGTGAATTTTGTATGTATGGATGCGTAGTAGTATCCATGTACACAATCTTGCCGGATCACTTCTTGCTCCCATACTCAACAGGCAGATCCATGCCCACCCTTCTCGCCGTCAACCGCACCCGCTCCTCCTCGTCTATGCCCATGCCAGGGTTGTACCTCTCCAGAAGGGTCACATACGTCCTCTGAGCTCGGACATAAGCGAGGTACTGCTCTGCCTGCGCGACCGCGAGCTCGCCGAGGGCTGGCGACTTGTCTGGGTCGAAGTGCTCGCGCAGGCGCTGGTAGACTGGCGATTGCGCCCTGGAGAGGGCGGGTCGCGGTGGCAGCTCGCGCAGAAACGAGCGATAAAGTGATCGTAGTTTTGGAGCTGAGGACGACATGGTTGTGAGATTCGTCCAATCTGAGGTTGATGAGAAAGATGAGGAGCGGTTGGATGTCGACAAAGTTCACTTGCTAAGACAAGCAAATGCAGACAAAGTTTCCGCCCCATATTTACATACTATCGATAACCGCATCGACAGGGGTTGGTGGTTGAAGCAGCGACAAGAAGCCTGCCGCAAGATGCCAGACTGCCGGCCGGGAGCGTGATGTTTGCCGCGACCGTGAAATTTCCCATCGGCAGTCACTCACATGAGAACACACCCAGAGCCATCCACATCACCACCACACCCCATGACGATTGCGACCACACCTCTTGGACACCTCCCCACCTCCTGACCCGACCACCTGGGACGACAGAGCCGCACTGCGCATGCGGAACATGTCCCCACGTGGCGTCGCCAGCCTGCTGGCCATGCCGCCAGCCCTACGGCCGATAATGCTGCAGGCGGTCCTGATCCCACCCTCCTTGCTTCTCGCGCCGACGCTTTGCCTGTCGCAAACCAGATCCTATGCGAAGAAGACGGTGTCCTCGAAAAAGAAAGCCGCATCCAAACCATCCTCCAGATCAGCCAGCAAGGCTGCTTCGAGCCCAAAGAAGGCTGCCACTACCAAACCACGCCCGAAGAATAGACCCCTCCCCTCGTCTCTTCCCCCCACCGAGGAGATCGATACAGACGAAGGTCCCCCACGCACACTCTCCTTCCTCCCCACGCCCGCTCCCATCTCGCCGCCCAGCGCGCTCCTCGCCGACGCACCTCCCCCAGCCGACATAACCCGCTCGGCGGCCCTCTTCCGCAGCCCCAAGTTCCTCTATTCCGCCCCGCGCTTCCTCCACCTCCCGATCAACACGCGCATACCAGAAGTCTGCATCCTCGGGCGGTCCAACGTGGGCAAATCCACCCTGATTAATGCGCTCTCGGGATACGGCGGCAAGAGGGCCGGGGCGGCGCACGGAAACGCTGCCAACAGGAAGGGGTTAGCCATCACCAGTGCCAAGGCAGGATGCACCAAGACGATGAACGCCTATGGGTTTGGTCCGCCCGCGAGCGTCAAGCCGCTGACGAGGGAAGAGCAGGAGCAGAGGAAGGAAGGGGGTAGGGCGAGGTCGGACCGGAGGAAGAAGGGCGGTGGGGGGATCAAGCCCGAGGGTATGCCCAGGCATAGTCTTGTGCTGATGGACATGCCCGGGTACGGGTTGAACTCGAGGGCGGATTGGGGAGAGGAGATCCTGAAGTATCTCAACCGCAGGGAGATGCTGGACGGTGCTGTGCTGCTGGTCGACGCGGTCGCCGGTGTCAAGGAGGGAGACAGGATGGTGCTCGAGGTGTTGAGGGACGCCGGGCTCAAGACGAGTGTCGTGTTGACCAAGGCCGATAAGCTGGTGACCGAGCCGGACCCGGAGCTGTGGCGGGACAGTATACAGCTGAGGCAGGCGTGTCTGCACATCTATGAAGAGATGAGGCAGGTGGAGAAGAAGGGCGAGGCGGACTGGTTCGAGGGCGACGGCTGGACACCCGAGATCTTTGTCACCGGCGCCGGCGACCCCAAGATGGGCGGCATGGGCATCGACGGTGCGAGATTAGCAATCTGTCGCCTTGCTGGCCTCGTTGCGGAGCCGGTGAGGAAGGTCGAGGTACAGCAGCCCGAGATTGTGCCGTTTGACCAGCTTGTGTTTGCTGCCCCGTCTCTGGCGCCCAAGTATGAGATACAACCACAGCCGGCCGAGGAGGCTCTGGAGAAGGTACACATCGGCAGGGGGAGGTTGAGGTCTCGGAGGGTGGAGAAGACGGTTGACCCGATGAAGGCAATGGAGGCCGCTATATTACGGCCGAGTAGAGGGAAGCACCTTGGCCAGGCCTCGTTCTGATCTCCCAAGCGGGGTTGAAATTGGAGGCAGCTCTGCGATCCCATACATAAAATGACACACACACACAGAGAGAGAGAGAAAGAGCAGCCTGGCCATACAGAGAAGGATATATAGTAACTCGAGGTTGCACACCCACAAGACCAGATACGCTGATCTTGGCCATCCATCTCCACGAGAGGTGAAATCAAATATACCCCTGATAGTCTGAGGATGCTATTTCTCGATGACTACCTCCATCAAGTTCACACCGTTGGAAGCGGTTCAATGCTCCGATATCAGTCTTGGCGTCGTTCCCGTTGTCGACCTCTGTCCACCCTGTCCCCGACCGGCACACCACCACTACCCTTTGCAAACCGATACCGAGGCCAGAACACGTCCCTGAGGTTATCCCAGAAGCCCAGGTCATACAAGTTGTCCACCTCCGCCAGCGCCATTACTCTAGTCCACTCCCCGACGCCGTGGATGTTGGTGCTGTCCGCCCTCGGCGGCCTGTTCTCCGTGTGGATCATGATCTGCTGCGACTCGACGGGCCATTTTGTCCACGCAGGCTCGAAGCGCAGGTCCTTCTCCCGCGTGGGTGACATGCGCCGCCTGTAGGCACAGCCGTCGGCGATGTCGAGCTTCCAGTCGGACCACTTGAGAGACTCGTTGGTCGTTGTTCCCGCCCAGATCACTAATCATGGTTTGTTAGCAAATAGAATTTCAAGAGAGCAACATGATAATATTTTTCTTTCTTTTCAGAAGAAAAAAAAAAAAAGGGCAGGTTTATTGGCTTACTGTATATGTTATATGCCCACAGTCCCCAGACGAGCGGCGCCGTCAGCAGCATAAGCAAGGTCACGGCGCCCATGCTCACATTACTCTGCAGTGCGTGTGACCATAACAAGAAGTACGAATCCCAGTCATAGTTGGTCGCGGCGGGCGGCCACATGGAAAAGTCCGGATACCGCACCTTGATGGCGAGGCTCAGCAGGCTCAGCCCCAGGCAGGTCCCGTAAGTGAGGAGCATGGCCGTGCTGAAGAGCAACAGGATGAACCAGTGCAGGTTGCCGGCGCCGACGCAGTTGTTGATAAAGATGCAGTGGTGGTCCGACTTGGCGATACAATGTTTGCAGATGCTGCAGTGCTTGGACCGCGCGGGCTTCAGCAGCTGACAGGTCCGGCAGTGTGCGCCGGGGTGAAACATGGCGAAGTCGAAGGGATACTGGGCCATCTGGAAGGAGTGGTTCTCGGGCGTGACGTAGCCCGGGTCAGAGGCGGCGGAGAGCCAGAGGAAGACATAGGGACAGGTGGTGAAGACGGCGGCGGTAAGCTGTTGTGTGGCGCTGAGGAGGGGCCAGACGGTGGGGAGGAACAAAACCTCACCACCAAAGAGGAGGGCGATGTAGAAGATGAGAACAGTCGGGTGTCTATCGTAGAGCATGTGGTTGCCAAACCGTCGCATGCATGAGCTCAGCCGGCCACCTGTGGCCTTTTGGTCCAGGGCTAGCACGGCACCGGGGAGGGTATTCCACATGAAGCGGTGGAGCCATGATATGGGAGTGTTTCTGAAAAGAAGATCAGTCATGAGTACACTTAGTATCCATTTCCTTTTTTTTTCGAGAGAGAGAGAGACTAGAGAAAAAAGGTCACAAGTCTCTGGGGGAGGAGGATATCTTTACCTGAGAGCCGGTAGTCTGCCAAAGAAGGCAACAAATGTCATGAAAGAGATAAACAAGATGAAAAGAATGATGGTTGTGAGAGTATCCATGCTTGCCAAAGGATGAATGCCTCTCTTGTCATTGTCTGAAGAGAATGAATACAAAAGTATGTGAGACAGGGCCGATAGCAATGCTAGGAGGTCAAGAGGAGCTTAGAGGGTACACAACAGCTGGTAGCACCAAAGCACATTTGGGCTTGAAGAAGGGAGAGGGAGAAGAAGTTCAAAAGAAGAAAGAGAGAGAGAGAAAACGCCTAGGTCAGGTGTTGGAGGCTAAGAACTGTGAGGCTGACGTGTTTACTCCTCATCCCTGGCCAGTTTCATGAGAGACCCTAAAGTGAAATAGAAAAGAAATCGTGACAACCTCAGCCTGGAGCCTGGTCAGCAAGTGAGCCCCTTCCAGGATTTATTCCATCAAATGTGAGCCAATATCAATCATGCCCAACATAACCATGTGTTCTGGATTGGATCTCGTAACTGGTGAAACTTGGAGTCACTCACTGCATTTACTTAGGCACAGAAGGCCCCCCCCCCCTTCCAAACCCCCTGGAGCATTGGCCTGCAGGAGGCACAGTACAGGGGGTTGGCAGGGATTTCTTGACAAGCCCCCCCGATAATTGCATGACCACGGTTAAATGTGGGGGACCCTCAGGGAATTCGCATGAGAGCGCGACCACACCTGAGTTGGTCTAAACACCATCACGCGTCTCCATCACGCAGGTACCGTTCTGCCTGTGACCCTGCTGTGTTCAGCCCAAGATCTCGATGCATTTCTCATGGTATTTATTTGGTCAGAGCACGGAAGCCATGGGAATTCTGAGTGGTTTTCTCTGCTCAAGAGTTTTGGAGTCATGAATTGACCGTTCTTGTGGGTAAACTCACTCCGCACTCATAAAGAGCAGGCACAACCTGCCACCAGAATTCCCCCACCTGCCAGAGACAAGGCCCAGCGCCATCAATCGTCCGCTCCTCATCCTGTACCCATTCTTCGCCAACTCATCTCGGTTCCGCCTCTTCTCAGTCTCAACCTTGACCTCTCCAACATATACTCACCTCATCTCTTGTCTTCCTGCCATCCGGATCAGGGTTAAGGTTGGCCAGCTTCACACGACAGCCAAAATGCCCGTTGTATACGACGGGACGAGCGGCGTTGGCCAAGGCGATCTGTTCAAGGACCTCAGGTTGTGGATATCGCACCGCGTCCCCATGCGAGAGAGATGGGTAACCCTTGTCCAGGTCAGAAATACGATTCCTTCCTCAGCGGAACCCTGATACTCGATGCTCATGTCTTTGATAGAACAATGGCGGCCAGGTCGTACCTTTGGAGAAGTCTGCCGACATGTTGATTGCCGATCACGTCAAGAGGGCCGGTGCAGGACCTCCTCCTGGGTCTTACTCCTATAGGTGGATCGAGTTCTCGGTCAAGAATGGGGCCCAGGAGAACAAGGATGACTATCTCATCGGTCGACCAGAGGGGACCTCAAGAAACGTCGGCGCTGCAGAGCCGACCAAGTCAGGCCGTACCCCCTTCACCCACGACGACGATCTGATCTTGACGAAATGGGTCCTGGTGAAGGAAAGCGTTGGTACTAAAGGTACCAGTGGGATCAACATCTACAAAGACCTAGAAAGAACAGTAAGCATCCGTCCGTACCTGCTCAGATCAAGGCCCGGGCTTGCGTCCGATTTTTCTGACATTGATCCAGCATCCGCATCACACGTGGCAGTCCTGGCGAGAGCGTTGGGTCAGAATGTTGCGCGACAGGCCTCGTCTTCATATTCCCGATGAAGAGCTCCACGAACTCCAAGCCGCCGAAGCCCGTGCCGCCGAGACCACTGCTGTAGCGAGGGCTTCTTATTCCCTTCTAAGGCAACAGCGACGTGTTGCAAAGTCCTTGGACGGAATATCCGAGGAGCGCCCGAGGACTGGCAGAAATTATTTCACTCACGAGGAAGACCAGATGTTGTTGGACTACATTCGAGAGCAGAACGGCGCGAAGCTCGGCGGTAACAAGATCTATCAACACTTTGCAGAAGAGGTAAGTCATGGCACCGCGTCCTTTCTTCCAGAGACAGTGTTCTGACCGATGCGTAGCATCCCTCTCATTCGTGGCATTCCTGGCGTGATCGATGGGTCAGGCACTTGAGTCAGCGGCAGACCGAGTATGTCGAGCGCCCGGGGGCTAGAGATGCTGTGGCACCCTCAATGGTCAATGGCCACGAGGACCAACAACTGCGGTTAACGGCAGGTGTATCATCGAAACCCACCGGCCCAGCAATGACAAGGAGTCCTTTGGCCCTCAATGACAATGCTCAGCCCCATGGCGCCGCAGAAGCAACAAGTCTAGTTGCGAGACCTTTGGTGCCCGTGCAACCGCCGAATCCCAAATCCGATGACGAGCGACTAAAAAGGCAGAGGCAGGTCAGAGATGCGGCCAGCGCCGCCACACGGCTGCAGAGCCTTGGAGAAAGAGATCAAGCCCAACTTGAGGCAGCCGTTGTGCCTCTGCAGTCTCTCATGCGAGGCTACTTGTTGCGAACGAGGCAAGCAGAGAGGTCAGCGGAGACCATGGCGGCAGTAAACGGGGACGGCCTGATTGATAACGCTGAAGAAGACCGCCAAGATGCGGACCTTGCTTCAGCGGGCATGAGACATGCAGATGACCCAGCAAAGGTACAATTCTACAATGATCTCAGGGACTACCTTGAAGTCAGCGGGGCCAGGGTCGACGTGGAACCGCTGATCATGGGGCGGAGGACTGATCTCTGGACTCTTTTCAGAATCGCAACTCAGCAAGAATGCCAGCCTGAGGATCGGGACTGGCAGCAAGTTGCGGAGGACCTGGGGTTTGATGTTGAGAGCAGTCCTTCCGTAGTATCAAAGGTACGGGACTGCTTTGAAGACAACTTGGCGGACTTTGAGGAGACTATTCGGGCCTTTGAGTACCAAGATGATGGGGTCGAGGAGGGAGAGGAGGAGGAGGAGGAGGAGCTGGAGCGGCTTGAGGAGCAGAGCCTACCTGACGAAACACCAGAAGTCCAATTGACGCCGCGTGCCATGATGGCGCCCAAGCAGCCTCTTGCTGAGCTGTCGTCTTCAGCCTGTCAGTCATCACCACCCCTAGCGGGATCGAAACGGTCTCGACAGCACTCTGAGCTCCTCACATCTGACCTCGCCTATCCGCCAAGCCCGTTTGAGAAGCGCCGTCGCCTAGACAAGAACACTGTTATACCTCCAACACCGGAAGAGAAACTCATATCCTCACGGGGGCAGCTTCGTCACAGTATACCACAGGACCGATCATCCCCGCTCAAGTCTCGAGCCCTTGCTGAGGACGAGACCTCCGAGGTGAGCTCGGCCGAGGACTCAGGCGGTCTGCTGGATGAAGAGATACAAGCTGGCGAAGAGGCGGACGAACTACCAGTTATAACCACGTCGAGGAGGAGGCTTGACGAACCGGTGACCCGAGACTATTTTCCCAGTGGCACTGACCACGAGCAAAGGCATCATCGTCCAACCGGGGAGGATGAAGCCAGCCCATCGCAGCAGCTCCTGGTGGAGTCTGGTGCGTTCAACAGCTCTGCACGGTTCGCTCCCAGGAGCCGGATCGGTAGCACGCGGAAGCAGAATGAAAACACTGCTTCGCCGACGGATCAGAGAGGGGCTTTGAAGGCAGACAACAACACGCTTGCCTCTCGAGCTCCTGTCAATGGTAACGCAACAAAGAGGACACTACCGTCGCAGTATCAACGACGTACCATGTCGGACCAGAACGACACTGTCCAGCCGCCGCCGCCGCCACAAACCAATTCCTCCACATTAGGGCGACCTTCAGGCTTCCCTCCGACACGCACTACGAACAAGACGACGCCAAAGAGCGGGCTCTCTGGTGGCTATACACCAAGAACTGCAAGGCAGGGGCCATCTCGAATACCCAACGGACATACAGCCGCAGGCACTCCGAAAGCATCTAGTCTTGACCTACTAGCTATGGATGCCCAGTTTCACCACTTCCAGGCCCTGGGGTATCCAGAGGGTCTCATTGTACAGGCTCAAGATGCCTCTACATGCCAGCGAGGTCCCATGATCGTCGCTCTGGAAAGCCTAGCTCACGGCCGCGGGATCCCAGAGAATGAGCCTGGTGTATGGAGCAAACGCGACAGCGACGACCTGAAGATGATCAGAGCATACGAGCGACAGCAGGAGCAGGGCCAGGAACGTGCAGGAAGTAGTGGTGTTGACGGTAGGGAAAAGGTCAGCGTCTGGCATGCGCGTCACAGGCTGGAGTCGAAACACGGCAAGAAGTTGATCGGGTACCGAAACCAGTTTCTTGATATCATGAACCAGTGAGCAGCGATCAGACTGGGCATGACGGCCGACGATGACGACGACGACGACGACGACGATAGTGCGGGATCAGTGTGTGCACACTTTAGTACCTAGATAATTACATGACTTTTCTCACTCGGCTTGTTCATGAAATCACAGTAATTAAATAAATAAAAAAAGAAAGAAAAAAAAGAAATCGTAGTTATATGTGACGGGCAAAATTTATTATATATATATATATATATATTGCAATTTCTTTCACATGCCAGCGTTTTCACCACTTTATTTGGACGTCTCCTCCCCCCCATCCCTCGCCAGCTCGTACCCATAGTGCCAGCCTGGTCCCTTTATATCCTCCCTCACCTTATAGTTCTCCTCGGCGATCCTCAGCACATCCAGATCCACCTCGACATAACTAACCCCGTCCTCATCCAGCCCCAGCTCCTTGCTCCCGCCACCGCCGCCCTGGACCGGCCGCAGCCTCCCCTGGATGGGCATGGCGACCTGGCTGCAGCCGCCCTTGTTGCAAAACACGACGGCACAGGTGTTCTCAAAGGCCCTGCTCACGACGCAGCTGTCAAGGAACACCCTCTCCGAGTCCGGGTTCAGCGCGAGCCCGACCTCGTCCATGTCCGTGACCAGCCAGAAGGACGGGATCAGCACCAGCTCGGCGCCGTCCGCGATCAGCGCGCGGAACGCCTCGGGGAACGCCAGGTCCCAGCACACCAGCAGGCCCGCCCGCACGGCCGTCCCGTCGGCGCGGGTCAGCGGCGTGTCGAAGGCGCTGTGCGGCTCGTGGCGGCCCGGCGAGAGGT
>JACWRQ010000644.1:1288-16435 GCA_014849955.1 Cryphonectria carpinicola | reverse complement strand
AAAAAAAAGAAGAAGAAAAGAAAAGAGAAAAAAAAAAAAAAAAAAAAAGGGGGGGGGGGGGGGGGGGGGTAAAGGTTTGGAGTAAATGAATGATCCATACTTGATGGCGACGATCTGCTGCGATCCGATGCGCAGGTCCCTCAGCAGCACGGGGTACAGTCTGTCAATGACCTGGAAGTTGACGCCCTCGTTCCAGAAAAACTCGACCACCTTCAGCTGGCTCAGCACACCCACCGTCTCTCCATCCTGAGTCGTGACCAGGATCCGGTGTATGCCGCTCCCAAAGACCTCGATCGCCCCAGGCAAGAAGTCGTCTGGTGACAACGACACCAGCTGCTCTTGCCGGCACAGCGGCTGTATGTCCCTGAGCGGGATGGCCTCCCTCTCCGAGGCCCGCCTGGCGATTCCCTCGTACAGCTGCACATGCTCCTCCTCGGGCTTCGCCAGGCCGACCACGGCCAACAGGTACGCGTTCAAGTCCTTGTAGTCGAAGGTCGCCACAGGCCTCTTGACGGGGCCATCCTTGATCAGCACACAGTTGCCGGCGACGTTGCCCTTGACCAGGATCATGGTGGCCTCTTCGACGCTGCTCTCCAGGTCGACCCAGCGCACCTCATCGGTGTTGAGGCTGAGCAGCTCGCCCAGGCGGACGTCGCGCCAGTCGCGGCCCGCAAAGCGAGGGTTGGGCTGGCGCGAGGGCGGCGGGTGCGCCATGAGCTCCTGTACGGCGGCCTGCGTGAAGCTGGGGTGTCGCGTGGCCCGCGGCGAGCCTGGGGTGTGGTGGCTGCGCAGGTTCTCGGCAAAGCTGGAGCGGTGGGAGTGGAGGGAGGACTTGTGCAGGGAGGAGCCCGAGGGAGAACGCTGGGGCAGGCCTGGGTGCTGGCTGGGCGAGGTCGAGTAGGCGCTGATGGCTGGATGCGCAAGCTTGTCGAGGCTCGTGCTGGAGGAGAAGGGGGAGGGCGAGGATTGCTGCGGTTTGCCTGGCTGTTGCTGTTGTTGTTGTTGTTGTTGTTGTTGTTGGTCCATCTCGACGAGGAGGCAACCCCCACGAAAGGGTGTTGCTCGAGCTGGGGTGGAGGCGGGCGGGCAGTCCCAAAGGTATAGACGCTGGATAAGAGAGAGCAGAGGGGATGGGAAGGAGATCCGCCGTTGAGGAATCGCGTGACAAGTCGTTGCAGTGGGCAGATGCGATGATGCTGTGTTCCCCCAAGAGTCTGGAGGCCAAGGCTGATAAGGTTAGATTCCGGAAGAGAAGCAACAGAGACGAGACACCGCACGGGCACGGGCCAGAAAACGAGAGCTCTGGCGTGCAGGTGAGTTGCTGGGTGGAGTGGGGGGTGGAGTGACGAGGGTGGAAGCTCCCGTTTACGGCGGGGAAAATGCGACGGGATCCAAGGTGGCGGGGGGGGCCTTGAGGGGCAGAGATGATGCAGCTGATCAAGCGGATCGCCTCTGCCTGCTCCTCTCAGTGACTCGTCATCGCCCACCACCACCAGCGTAGGCAGCTATATGAGAGGATCAGAATAAAATAAGAATAGTATAGTAATATCAGATTGAGCATATAGCCACACCCAGTGCTATAATGCTATATACTATGAGTACTAACTCTTGAGAGGTTGTGATGAAAAATGTCAAACTGACTTTTCCTCGTGCCACTGTGCATCCATCCCTCCCAGTGCCTACTACAGCCTATGTTCTAGCCTGATCTTGCCCACAAGACTGCTGACATGCCCTTGAGAGTCCCCTAAATCACAAGGTATGCTGTGCATGCCAAGGGCCTCTAAACAAGATGCTGTGGCAGGGAGGGCCATTGATGGCTGCTGCTATGGATGGCTGCATCAAATATCCATCTGTTCAGATCTTTTCTATTGTAAGCTTGATACAGACATACTATGTAGACATGTACCTACCGTACTACTTTACTACTACCTCTCTCTGTATATCTCTCCCCCTCCCGAGTGACAGCCACCAGAGCCACTTCGGCTGCAGTCTCTGTATAGCGGCTGTTGGCTCTGGTCAATTGATTCATCAATCTAACAGTCAGGAAAATGTCATAATGCAAGCTGCATATTTTTGTATGCGCCTCACATGAGCACAGATGGCCCTGCAGAAAGCCTAGGGTTTTGAGGCTCTCGTCTCCAATCACTCCAGTGGCATCGAACAAATTGCAGACAGTCCAGGGGTGCAGATTTTCTGCCAATGCCCCACCACTCTGCAGAACAAGGTAAGAGGTACCTCTGAGGTACAGCATAAGGACACACAGGGCCAATGTGCAGGTCCAGATCTATGTCAGGAATACATACATCAATCTTGATGTGCTGAAAAAAAGGGTGGTAGACCAAGCAGGCCGGTCTGTAGGCCAACAAAGGAGGGACCGAGGCCATGTTGGGAGACTGGGAAATCATGAAAGACAAATATAGAGGAAGAAAGTACAAACTATGGGCATCTCTGCTTTTAGTCACAGTCAGCCTCTTCACAAGATAAAAGAACCAAGGATCGAATGAATGAACCATAAGCAGACTGAACAGTACAAGGTAGTGACAGTTGGGCGGCGATGCAAGGGTCGCCCAGGCCCCACATCCCAGGCCCCAACCCTGCTTTGCCCTGTTGCCCTGTGTAGTAAGCAGAGCACTGGCCTGCCGCTAGCATCCTGGGACCTTCCCCTCACTACCAGAAAGAGGCCCCGCGACTGGACAACTCTTTGGCCGTGGTCTATTTTTTTTTTCTTCCTTTCTTTCCTTTCCCCTGCTTGCAACTCTACAATGTCGCCGAAATTCATGACTGCGGCCTGATCCTCTTTTGAGCGCGTCAAAAGTCTTCTGTTCTCCTTTGTTACTGAATCACCCCTTCATCCCTAGTCGTGTGTGTCCCCTTGCCCTGATCTGATTCTTCCCAAACGAGTTGTTCTCAGGCGTTGTGCACCACCGCGGCACCCCTCCCCTCCCACCTTTCTCTGCGCGGGGCTCTTTCCCCCCCCCCCCTCTACACACCACATCCATAACAAGCCACATCGCAGCACCCACCTGCTCTGATCCCATCTCCACCAAGCGTAAACCAGCCCCCTCGTTCCCTTTTTCGACGCGTTGCGCGCCGCGGCGCTGGTCACTCCCCAGGCGCCTGCTTCGAATTCCCTCCCTCTCCGACTCTTGCGCGACCGAAACGCCCTCGTACCATTTTCGCCGATATACATTTCCCCAACAAGATGTCGATGCTTCCTCCAGAGATCACTGCTGAGCTGGGCCAGCTCATCCAGGGTCTCCAGTCTCCCAACAATGACATCCGCACCCAGGCGGAGGAGGCTCTGGCCAACAACTGGACAAACACGCGCCCTGAGGTGTTGCTGATGGGACTGGCCGAACACATCGCGGGGTCCCAGGAGGTTCAGGTCCGGTCCTTCGCCGCCGTCATCTTCCGGAGGATAGCATCCAAGACCAGGAAGAACGAGCAGGGACAGCCCGTGGAGATGTTTGTCTCTCTCGCCAAGGAGCACGCTATTGTGATAAGACAAAAGCTGCTCGAGTGCCTGGTCAACGAGGCGGATAAATCGGTTAGGAACAAGATCAGTGATGCCGTCGCTGAGGTAGCGAGACAATACTCAGATATTGGTATGCCCACTCTCTCTCTCTCTCTTTCTCCCCCCCCCCCTCTTTCCCCTTTGTGCCTTCTTGGCTGGCTGGGGAAATATTGTAACCTGACCACCTTGCTGACCTGCTGCTGCTGCTGCTGCTAGACGAACCGTGGCCTGAGCTGCTTACCGTGCTCTTCCAGCTAAGCATCGCTGACGATTCCGGCAAGCGCGAGTCCGCCTT
The DNA here is from genome assembly GCA_014849955.1 of Cryphonectria carpinicola. Taxonomy (NCBI): domain Eukaryota; kingdom Fungi; phylum Ascomycota; class Sordariomycetes; order Diaporthales; family Cryphonectriaceae; genus Cryphonectria; species Cryphonectria carpinicola. The sequence goes on along the minus strand of JACWRQ010000644.1, from coordinate 12,626 downwards.
CCGTGTCTTCAACACAACCCCCGGCATCATTGAAAAGCAGCATGAAGAGGCTGTTGCACAGGCCTTTACCAAGGGCTTTAAGGACCCCGAGGTCGGCGTATGTCAATAATAAGAATAAAAAACCCCCACAATGGACCGAGGCCCTGAGGAAGGAAGGACTAACATCATCACTTTTGCAGGTCCGTCTGGCAGCCATGGAGGCTTTTGCCTCTTTCTTCAGAAGCCTCAGCAAGAAGAGACAACAAAAATACTACGCGCTTCTCCCCGAGGTCCTCAACATCCTGCCTCCTATCAAGGACAAGCGTGACTCGGAGGAGCTGAGCCAGGCCCTGGTCGCCCTGATCGATCTTGCCGAGTCATCACCCAAAATGTTCAAGCCCCTCTTCTCCAGCCTGGTCCATTTCAGCATCTCTGTCGTTCAGGATAAGGAGCTTAGCGAAATCTGCCGTCAGAATGCGCTGGAGCTCATGGCCACCTTTGCCGATTACGCGCCGTCCATGTGCAAGAAGGACCCAACTTTTACCAACGATATGATTACCCAGTGTCTCAGCCTGATGACCGATCTCGGCGACGACGATGATGTTCAGGAGTGGCTCGAGGCTGATGATGTATGCTCGCTCTCCCCCCTTGGTTTGCCCTGTGCTGGGTGCTTGTCGAGCAGTGCTAACCTCTTTTTGCTATAGCTTGACCAAGACGAAAGCGATCAGAACCACGTCGCTGGCGAACAGTGCATGGACCGGCTCGCCAACAAGCTGGGCGGCATGACGATCCTGCAGCCTACCTTCAACTGGCTGCCCCGCATGATGCAGTCCCAGTCCTGGTCAGACAAGCATGCCGCCCTCATGGCTATATCGGCCATCTCTGAGGGCTGCCGGGACCAGATGGTCGGCGAGCTGCAGCAGGTTCTAGATCTGGTTGTGCCGGCTCTGCGGGACCAGCACCCCCGTGTCCGGTGGGCAGGCTGTAATGCCTTGGGTCAGATGAGCACCGATTTCGCGCCCACGATGCAGAAGGAGTACTACGATGTCATTCTCAAGGCCATCATTCCGGTCCTCGATTCTCCAGAACCTCGGGTCAAGTCCCATGCCGCCGCCGCCCTTGTTAACTTTTGCGAGGAAGCCGAGAAGACTGTCCTCGAGCCGTATCTCGACGAGCTCCTTTCGTCACTCTACCGCCTGTTGCAGTTCGATAAGCGATATGTGCAGGAGCAAGCTCTGTCCACGATTGCCACGATCGCTGATGCCGCCGAGGCTGCATTCACCAAGTACTACGACTCGCTGATGCCCCTGCTCTTCAACGTCCTGCAGCTGCCAATCGAGAAGGACAACCGTCTCCTCAAGGCCAAGGCAATGGAGTGTGCCACCCTCATCGGCCTTGCTGTAGGAAAGGAGAGGCTGGGCGCAGACGCCATGAAGCTGGTCCAGCTCCTGGCCCAAACCCAGACCAGCGTGACGGAGCCCGATGACCCTCAGGCACAATACCTCATGCACTGCTGGGGCCGCATGTGCCGTGTGCTGGGGTCCGAGTTTCTTCCGTTCCTGCCGAATGTCATGCCACCGCTCCTAGAGCTCGCAAAAGCAAACGCCGATATCCAGCTCCTCGACGATGACGACCAGGTCGAGGCGCTCCAGAACGAGGAAGGATGGGAGCTTGTCCCCGTCAAGGGCAAGATGATCGGCATCAAGACGAGCACTATGGACGACAAGAACATGGCGATCGAGCTTCTCGTCGTGTACGCGCAAGTTCTTGAGGGCAATTTCGCCCCTTACGTGGCCGAGGTTATGGAGAAGGTCGCCCTCCCTGGTCTCGCCTTCTTCTTCCACGACCCCGTCAGGTTCATGTCTGCCAAGCTCGTGCCCCAGCTGCTCAACTCATACAAGAAGGCCTATGGCAACCCGTCCATTGAGCTGGGTGGCCTCTGGAACGGCACAGCCGACAAGCTCCTCGAGGTTCTCTCTGCCGAGCCTTCCATAGACACGCTGGCTGAGATGTACCAATGCTTCTACGAGTCCGTTGAGTGTCTAGGGAGGGACTGCCTCTCGGTCCAGCACATGGAGCATTTCATCGAATCAGTCCAGTCCGCACTTGACGACTACAAGCTTCGTGTCGCCCAACGGTTGGAGGAGACCGCGGGCACCAACCCGGAGGATGCCGAAGACGAGGCCGAGGAGATCCTCATGGCGATTGAGGACGACCAGACCCTCCTGGGCGATATGAACAAGGCGTTCCACTCCATCTTCAAGTACCACGGCGCGGCCTTCCTGCGTACCTGGGAGCGGCTGATCTCGACATATGAGAGCTTCCTGAACAACACCCTGGACCCTGCGCAGCGCCAATGGGGACTTTGTATAATGGACGATGTCCTCGAGTACTGCGGGCCCGAGTCGATTCACTACGCCAACTACATCATGACGCCGCTTCTGGAGGGGTGCCGTGACTCATCCCCTGCCATCCGACAGGCTGCCGCGTACGGCATCGGTGTCGCGGCTCAGAAGGGCGGACAGGCCTGGGCACAGTTCCTGGGCGGCTCAGTCTCGGCGCTATTGCAGGCGACCCAGGTCCCTGATGCGCGCAGCGATGACAACGTGTACGCAACTGAGAATGCATGTGCTGCCCTCGCCAAGATCCTGCACTTCAACGCAAGTGCTGTGGCGAACCAGGACGAGGTCATCGGCCAGTGGGTCAACTCACTCCCTGTGACAAATGATGACGAGGCTGCGCCTTATGCTTATGCATACCTGGCCGAACTCATCACAAAGTAAGTCGCAACCTGTGTCACTCAGAACGACACCGCGTGTGCTCTCTGTGCTCTGCATGGATACATACGATGACCCATCTATCTACCTGTAATCGTCGCACACACGCTAACTCCTTTCACTCACAGGCAACACCCTGCTGTCGGTCAACGGCCAGATCAGATCTTCGACCATGTGGCAAAGGCCCTCGAGGCTCAGACCCTGACCACACAAACCGCCCAGCGTGTCTGCACGGCGGTGAAGATGCTCCTACAGGCCACAAATACCGATCCAACGCCTCTCCTTCAGCAGTACCCAGCTGATGCACAGCAAGTCATTATGAGCTACTTCAACTAGAGATCGGAGTCTCCGTTTGCAAGCATCTGCCTACCACCCCCGAGGGTGAGAATACTACCGTTGTCGCCACTAGCCCTTGATATTTCAAATTGCTTGTGAGGTGATGCAACTCGGCAGGATTGACGGATAGAAGACTGAAAGCATGAACTCTGGTGTCATGAGTACCTAGAGAGCACTAAATTGCAAAAGAAAAAGACAAAAAACACATAATGACAGGTCCAGATGGGGGGTTTTTTTTTTTTTTTCTCGTATAACGATGAATGAGCAGTTCAGCGACCAGTGTCGAGGTCTACAAAAAAAAGACAGACAGGCGGTAGTTAGAGCCTTGCGAGATACCAATTCAACATTTTTCCTCTTATCAACCTTCACCTTTCTGGTCAATCTCGAGATTTGTCGCCCATCTGATTGGGTCTATGTATTTGCTTTCTCGGCCCAGCTTGTCTTCAGCAAGAAGAAAAAAGAAGATAGGGAGCACATGTCTTAATCATGTGCTTCGAGCCTCTCTTTCTAGGCATAAGTATACGTCTCAGACGCTGGTCTGTAAACCACATCGACTACATCTCCCAGTACCTCCGCAAGCAATCAGCTGGACGGTCCCATGGCCCAATCATCCACGGTCCAAGCTCCTATTCCACCCGTTTACATGCACACGATTAGAACCTTTGTGCTTGATGAAAAGCATACCCTGCTGCGGCGGGAAATCTGCCCGTCTTACAGCCCTACATGGTCTTGGCTGTTCGCCTCCGTGCGGAGGGAAAGAAGGAGGAGGTTCGGCCCTGGACTAGACGCTCACACCCGCGAGCCTGCTGCAACCGCATCGCGACTCCTTGAGAAAATTCCCATGGCCGTCATGGCAGCCTAATGAACAAGGACAACAGTCTGCACCTTGTCGTGACTCAGCTCCTCAGCTCCCCAGCCCGCCCTCAACAATCCTTCCCCCCCCCCCCCTCCACCCCGCCGCCGGTTTTCGACGCCTCGCAAACCGACGAATACCGACTGCCCGCCCGACAACCTGCGGGGCTAAGGATTCGACCAAAACCCCAAAACCCCGCAGGACGGCACGGGGAGGGAGAAGAAGAGGCTGAAGGATGATGGCACCGAAAGTCTGCAGGCCCCCCTCCTGGCATATCGACGCCAGTGGCGCGCTGTGGGTTGGCAAGGGAGGGGGGGGGGTAAGTAGTTGTTTCTGTGTGATTGGTTGGGCGGGGTTGGGGCTTTGTGTGCCCTGTGAGCTTAGCCAAGACTGAGCTATCCTACTTATCAATAGTGTCAGTTGAGTCTTTTTATTTTCTTTTATAGAAAGAGGGGAGGGAAGATGTGTATATGTATATATAGGCTGAGGCAGCAGACGTCTGGATGTGGGAAAAGGGGTTTGTTTGTGCGCTTGCGAGGATGTTAAAAAGGGTTTCGATGGCGTAGACATTTGCATTGTCTAGGCTGAATCATACGATCTACTATTCCCCAGAGGAATAGAATTGAAGTGATACTCTGGTAAGACTCGCATTATATATACTCGGGAGGGAGAGAAAGAAGAAAGAAGAAGAAAAAAAAGATGAGCGAGAATGGCCAGTACGGTAGGTGTCCTTTAGTTTACCCTCCTCATCCAAACGAAACATATCACCGTGCAAGGATGATGATACTGACAACAATAAAACAACCAGTGCAGGGGAGCCTCTGGTTCTATGCACCGAACAAAGGAGCACCGGTGTTCTTCGCCGTGGCCTTCTGCGCGTCCACGGTGTGGCAGTTGTGGCAGACCTAGTGAGTCTGAGGTGTCCAGTTTACCCCTTAAACGTTGCCGTGAATGAGGGAAGAAGTCACAAGGCTCTGACGGATTCTTTTTTTTCTTTCCTTCTACGACTGGAAGCCATTACAAATGTTGGCGCATGACGGGCGTCCTTGTCTTTGCCGGAACTCTCTTCACCGCCGGCTTCATCACACGAGAGATTGCTGCGTTCGACTATGCGAACCTCATAAAGCTCATCGTCAGCGTGTGCTTGGTCTATGCGGCGCCGTATGCTTGCCCTCCTGGCTGCCCCCCCCCCCCCCCCCTTCCCACACTTTACCTCCTGAAGTGAGGACAGCGGCAGCAGCAGCAACAGCAGCTAACAGCAGTCACACAAGGCCTCTGTTTGAGCTGGCCAACTACCAGATCCTCGGCCGCATCCTCTACTACGTCCCGCACCTGTCGCCGATCCACCCAGGGCGTGTCTTGACGACCTTCGCCTTCATCTCGGCCATCGTGGAGGCGCTCAACGGGAACGGCGCCAGCTACTCGACCAACCAGTCCCTGCGCCCATCCCAGCAGGCCATCGGCAAGGCCCTCCTCAAGGCGGCCCTGCTCATCCAGATCGTCGTGGTCGTGCTGTTCCTCGCGCTGGCGAGCACCTTGCACCGCCGCCTCCACGCCGCCCAGGTCCGCAGCCCGAAGCTGAGCGGGGTGCTGCGGACGCTCTATGCGAGCAGCGCGCTCATCACCGCCAGGACCATCTACCGCACCGTCGAGTACTTCGGCCTGGCAGAGCTCCACTTCGGCCCGGGGCTCAGCCCCGACGCGCTCGGGCCCGAGGTGCGCTACGAGTGGTTCTTTTATGTGTTCGAGGCGGCGCTCATGCTGTGCAACGCGTGCCTCTGGAACGCCAGGCACCCGAGGAAGTACTTGCCCCAGAGCACCAAGGTGTATCTCGCGCGCGACGGGGTGACGGAGGTGGTCGGGCCGGGGTACAAGGACACGAGGCCGTTCTGGGTGACGCTGGTGGATCCGTTCGATCTCATCGGAATGATAGACAGAAAAAAAGGAAGAGGGACGGTGGAATTCTGGAACGAGGGTCAGCATGATGAGATGGAGGTGAAAACTGGTGGCGGTGGCGGCCCTGGGGGGGAAAGGGTAGAAGAACACTCGACTGCCGGCAACCCAGTTTGAGAAAGGGAGCGAAGACCGACAGCGAGCGACTTTTGTCAATACGGGGTGGCCTTTACGAAGTATCAGGTCAGCCGTTTTCGTATCGTCACTGTCTGAGATGGGTAACAACCTGCGCCTGTTCTCAACAGGATGGTGGTCAGCTGCCTTCGCAACGGACCCAAACGCACATGTCTTGTCTGGCCGGCTGTTGCAAACTTGATCCGAACATCGATCGGTTCCTGGCTACGGATCCCAACAGCCATGTGAACAAGGTGTGCAACTGGGACAAGAGCCAGTCTGTCTTTTGCGTCAAAGGGGCGAGCCGGTTCAACGTCACATGTCGTTCTGCCAGATGACGAGTCTCGACAGGGAATCAGATCAATGTTCGGAACCGAGCACAACCCGAAGCTTCCAAGGAATACGTGACGAGGGAAGGATGGAAGGGGCTCGCGGAAGGAAGAGCGTGTGCTGCTCCTCGAGGCTGGAGCAGAGTATGACAGACTATGGTCCTCCTTTTCAATGCGTTGGCTCAGTTGGGTTAGTTGTGATAGTATTATCATTATTGTTATTATTTATTACTATTATTATTATTATTTGAAGAAGAAAAGAGAGAGAGAGAGAGAGGGGAAGAGAGAGAAAGTTAGTATATTGAACGTTCAAGAGGCCTGAATGACTTCGTCGTTGGTCGGAGCGCGGGAGGACTCGAGGCCTTTGTCAACCTCATCGCGAGGATGACGAGGAGATGAGATGAGGCCATCGTAAGCGAAAAGCCACACAATAGGGACAGATTAATCTCGATATTCTGGGCTTCAGGAAGGGGGTGTTCTGTCGTGGAAATTTGAGATCTGATGCAGGGTGGCTGTGTTGCAGATGTCAAAAAAGATTTGTACCATGTGGGTGTCGCTAATCGAATTATCTCCTAAAAATAGAGGGCATCCTTTGTGGCTAACGCGTGGGGTCTGCACCAAGGGCCTGCACCTGCCAGAAGCAGCAGGTCACCTGATGGGCTACAACCCCCCCCCCGGGGCTCGCCCCTGTAGACGGATCTATACATACTACCTGTAGTCTCCATTAGGTCAGCACTCAAATTGCAGGGCTGCAGCAACACACAGACATCATCTTCGACCTCCTCCACCTTCCTTCTCTTCCTTCAGCCCAAGGCCCCTCGTCACCTCACCACGCAAGCTGTTGCAAGCCACCCCGGCACAGGCGACTTCTTTCATCTTGATCTGGCACCCTGGGCTACAGGGGGGATCCCCACGATTGACGAGATCGGCTTCATTACTGGCCCCTAGACGGCGTCTCCGTAACTCGTGCGAGACGGATCTCTGCAGGACGTGCAACAGACAGACCGCCGGCGCCGAGGGGCACTGTCGCCGTACCACCTTGGCCATGGTTCATGGCGTACCCAGGTGTAACATCAAAGAATTGAGACGGAGAGGGCGGCGTAAGACATAGGCGTCCAGACCTGCGCCACCAACTCGACCGGAACCTCGTGCCAACGGGCAGTCCGTGGGCAAAGAAAGAGAGTCGAATGAGGAAGACCCGAGAAAGAGAGAGAGAGAGAGAGAGGCCCATCACCACCGACATTGTCTCGCTTGTCGTCTCTTTGAGCCACTGGATCCCTCAGGACGCAACTGTGGAAGCGAATCCCCCCATAAATGGACGATTCGAACCTCCTCTTTGCCGAGCCTCCCTGTCACCGCCTCAACCCGTCTGATCTGACCTTATCTGATCTGACTGCACCGCACCTCGGCTTACCTAGGCTGTTCGTTTGTTCGAGCCAGGCAGGCGTTTGTCCGCCATCAACACAACCTGCTCCAGCTGCCAGACATAATCTCCACCAACCTCTACTCCTGTCGTCGTTCTCTCCTGTCGCCACACTTCTCGCAGCCAGGAGGAGCGGGGGGGGCTGCCAGTCCTGAATCCTACAGTGCTGGCCCTGCCGACTTGCGAATAACACTCCCCCCCCCCTGGTCAACCACTTCAACAACTCATCATATCGTTGATCGTGAAGGAATACAGCCCCACAGCCAGCAGTCTTCATTCGGTGCAAAAGGGCCCTTCCCAAGAGGGTTCGAGAGGACGACGTGACACGTCCAAACTATTCGGTACACCTTCCTTCGGTACGCCTGCTGCTCGACTGGTTCCAAAGGGTCTCGGGGCAGACCATCACGGATCACACAGGCCATTTGGGGCTGGAGCTCGCCGCTTGAAACGGGTTTTCTGCAACAACAGAAGCATTATACAGTCCTGGATCTAGTGCAAGTACCTGTTCTCTTGTCCTGGATCAGGGTCGTCCCCACCCCAGGATAAAAGCCGACTCGCTTGTCACCGACCAGCAAAAGATCCCAGTCAGTTACTTACTGCTTCTGTTCGTTCTCTGCAGACCCCAAGCGCCACGTCTTGGGTCAACAACCTCTCAATCCCCACGCTTCACGACCAGGGCCAGTATTTTGCCCATTTAGACATCTACAGGTACCTCGTCTAGAACCCCGAGATCACTCGACTCACCCCACTCTTACCGTTGGACGAACTCCTATCCTGCGGCCATCTACAGCGACCATCTCGACAGCCTGTCAGCCAACTTGCGAGCTATACTCGGTTCCTACCCTTGGGCGTTTCTCTAATACCGCCTCCAGGTTGCCAGATTCTTGGTAGCTCACGCAGACCCGCCCGTCAATTCGAGCTCGAAGAAGAGGGGGGGGGGGTGTCTTTGGTCTTTGCTGCTGTCTCCAGAGCAAGCTTATACATATTGGCAACTCGGTCTCCACCAAGGCGGTTCAGGCACAGGCGGCAGTTAATTCAAATACTTGTCGAGGGTCACATCCCATCCCGGGCCTTGGAAAAAAAGGAAAGGAAAAAAAAGGGTTGCCATACCAAACTTGTGTCCAACGGCATGAGCTAGCAGCAACTAGGTACCACCGTGCCACCATTCTTTGCAACATCTCACGGGACGCAACCCTACGTCAGGGCCCAAGAAAGAATTTGGCCACATTGTCGTCCCGGCCCCAGATCTCACTGCCTCCTCCTTGTATTCCCAAAGATCCCCGGCGCTTGGCCGAGTGTGTGTGGGACCAACCGAATCTGACCGAGCCTAAATCTGACACCTCTTTTACCCTCTGAACCTATATCTCCTCTCGACTGTCCGCCATGGTCACCTTTTGGCAGTCAACTCCCGTACCAAACATGGACAACCCTTTGATGAGGCCGAGCGCCCAGAGCCTACAGAGACCTCAGGTCTTTGTCAGGGTCGAATTTGGAGTGTCTTGGTCAGGCCAACACTCGCCTCGAACCCACGGCATCGAATTCAAGTCTCGTGCCCTGCGGGAGAGAAACCCAGGCTTCCCCAGGACTGTACCTGCCCCAACCACAAACTACCTCGCCGCACTACCACCACCGTCTGTACAGCCATTTCGAGGGAGCGATGCACCAGGCTTTCACCTGCATCACGCACCTCAAGAGCAGACCCCAGCACGCCGGACCCAGCAGCATACTACTGACTTCCGAGAAACACCGAATTATGACCACCCAAGCTACCTACTGCCTGCGCCATACCTCCATGAGCAGAGAGAGCCAAGGCACATAGAAGCCATTCCTGAACCGCCGCCGCTTGGACCATTCCCTCCTGAAGAGCGTCGGCAGTCTCGCGCAGAGTGGGCGGCCTCGCCTGCCGACCGACACCAGCGAGGAAGCTCGGCACCACCGCCACTGAGCGACAACAACTGGGATGTTGTGAGCGCACACTCCTCGGCCGAAGCAGCGGCTGGACCATCGACGACGGCACATCGCGCTGGGCCCCAGGCCAGAACAAACTCCGATGTCTGGAAGGACCTCCCTGAAGTGCCGACACGTTTTCGACTTGGAGAGGATGGCATGCCATGGGACGGCACCTGGCAGTTTCCCATGGGTTTTGAGCCCTTTCTGGAGCCTGATCCTTACCTGCGGCCCGCCTCCTCCGGTGCTTCCCCGAAGCCCTCATCGGAGCACTCCAGTCGGCGACCACGGACCCCTGATCGACGAAGCAGACCCATAGTCGAGTCTCCGCACCAAGGAGACGACCCGGCCCGTCGGCACGAGCTCGAAGCCCTCGGCCACGCGATGATGACGGTCGACAATGGCTTCGAGAACCAGTGGTGGAACCAGGGCGAGCGTAAGCACCTGACGGCTGTGACGCCGCCGCCGGCCACTCGCCAGCAGATGGAGGAGCAGATGGCGCTGGGCTGGGTTGGAGCACTATTGCCCGCCGCAGGCCCTGGAGATGACAGCAACAGGCGCTTCACGTACCCGAGCCCAGAGACCACGTCGGCCGTCTCGCCTGAGGGTTCGATCGGCGCCAGCTACAACAGCGGCAGCAGCAACAACAACAACATGGTGGTCTCACCCATCTCGACCTTCAGTGTCCCTACAACCCAGCTCAGCAGGACGCTTTCTACACGGTCGGATGAGCTCTGGTTTGGCCATGGCTCCGCAAGATATGCTTAGGCCTAGTGCACCCCTGGAGTTGTTTTCCCATATTACGAATCATGAAGTGTTTTGTGTTGGGGGGGGGGGGGGGTTATGGCATTGGCAGTCTCTACCTGTCGTGTACAAATCTAGAAGAAGAAAAAAAACAGATGTCATCTTTCAGCAGGCGTCGAAGGGAGTTCAGGGAATGGTAGCACAGCACATAGTGATTGTTCGTGGGTGGAATCCCCCTCTTCTTGCCTTTTTTTTCCCCTTCTCAGTTGTTTGACTACGTTATGCCTCTTGTCTTTTTGTGGTTGAGGCGGATATATCCAGAATCGAAGGTGCCTAAGCCCTTCCGACAAATATTTCTTACTTTTCTAATGAAACATTCAACAATCTTGTCTTTTCTCCCTCTCGCAAATGGGGAGAGGGGACTACAAAACATTCCATCATCATCATCATCATCATCATCATGATCAAACATCGGTGCTGCCGCTCCCATTTTCTCGGAACTCGAGTGCTAATTTATCCTTTGATAGTGGATGAACCTGGAAACCCCCCCCCCCCTTTTCTCGAGTATTCCAGGGGATGAAAGACATCAATCAACCCCTTGTCCTGGCCTGTGTGGGGAGGACGTGCGTGTGCCATAACGTAACTTTAGCCAAGTCAGGACATATCATGGAGAGAGCATGCCACAAGCAGCGCGAAGCGGCACAGGCAACGAAATTATTCGTCCCACTAGACCAACGCCGCAGCCGTGCATGAACAAAGCCGCCGCCTCTTAGCCACGACTTTTATTCCCCCCCGTCCCCACCCCCACGCAACACAACAACGTCTTTTTCTTGCTCAGAAGAAAAAGAAGGACTAAATACATCACACACACCGAAACACCGAC
>JACWRQ010000643.1:0-16447 GCA_014849955.1 Cryphonectria carpinicola | reverse complement strand
CTGCCCGCCTCGCCCGTGGCGTCGGTGTGTCTGTGCCGCTGCGTGGCCCTCTGGCGCTTTTTTTTGTGCTCGTTGTGGCCTTTGGTTTTTTGTCTTTTTTTTTTTTGGGGGGGGGGGGGAGAGGCGGAGTGGTGTTGATGTTGTCACCTTGGCCCAGACTTCTTAAAAAAAAAAGGGAAACAAGAAAAAGGACAAGACAAAGTGTCCTTGATGACCGGGTACCATTATGCGCAAGCCTCAGAGCTTTGTGGTGCCGATAAGGTACCCTCCATAATTTAGGACGTCCAGGGAGGAACGTTCACGGTATTGCGACGAGCCAACATTGAAGTCATACATGTCCAATTATGGTTAACAACCGCTTGTATCAACAGAGAGTTATCAAACCCCTATACGCCTCTATTCGGGGCAGACCACCCTTCCAAAATCCTCCCCCCCCGGCCACGAGTAGATTGGATCAAGAGAGCACGAGATGAAATGGGTCAACCATTCATCAGTGGCTGCGTGCAATGTATTGACTCGTGTGATGTCTTCCCCCTCTTGCTCCTGCCCTGCCTCTCCGTACTAAGCACATCCTGGCGGACGGCATTGTCTTGTGGATGCCGCTGAGCCGGGTCTTCTGCATCGTCCTTGTGGCCCCCTTCTGAAGTGTGTGCCTCCTAGACAGCATCTGGCAAGCGCACCGCGATATCACCCGACTGCGTGATATATCTTACCCAAGGCAGTGATGGGTATTGCAGCTGTAGAAAGAACACATGTCAGCCTAAAATCTCGTCGTCCCAGAGGTTTTTACTCTTTTTTTTGGGGGGGGGGGGGGGGTTTTTTGTCTCTGCCCACGGGCCACTTCTCGTTGGTGATGATCGACATGATCCTCGTCCCGTGTGGTCTGGCCCCCCAGGGCAAAGACAAACTCCATTCCTCTCCATCTGGGCAGAGAGACGCGGCAGGACAAGAGAGACAAGACAAGGGATAGATGTGGTTCAACTTACGAGAGTGGCGCGTATTGCGCACAGAGCATAAGGCGGCAGAAGCCAAGATGTCTCATAACGATGCGAAGGATCCCAGAGGTCCTTGCCGAACTTGAGGGGATTTTCTAATCGGAATTGTACCATCTTGAAAACTTGCCTTTTCTTCTTCTGGTTTTCTTTTCTTTTTATATAAAAAAAATGGAAATCTTCTTTTACTTTCTTTTCACTTTCGTTCTTTTTCCTCACACAACCTCCTCAGACGCGCCGTCGATGATGATGTAGGTGTGTCGTCGTCGACCCTCCAAAAAGATTCGTCCGCCCGTCGGACGACGACAAGGCGAGAAGGGGGACGGGACGGAACGGAAGGGGGGGGAGGGGGAGAGGATTTGCGTGGAGTGGGTGTTCTCAACTCGTCCCAGATGCTGATGACCAAATGAGCGAATAGAAACGAAAGAAAAGAAGAAGAAAAAAGGATTGAATGAAAGAGAGTTTTTTTGGGAAGGGGTTTGCTTGGGGAGGACGATCGAGATAAGTTGCCGTCTTACCCCTTGGAAGACATGGACGATGAACTTTGGTAAATGATCCCAGGGTCCCCCTTCTCACCAAAGACTTGAGACGAAAATGCCAAGGCCCTGAGACGAGGCCTGGTTATGCCTGTTGGTGTGGGTGGGTGTGATTTGATTGTGTGCGAGTATGGGCAGAGCCGCTGCACGTTGGTGGGAGAGGAAGAGGGCGTAAAGCCGAGGCAGGGGGGACGAGTCAAGGCAAAGAAGAGGAAGGGAAAAAAGGCTGGGAAGAGAGGCAAAAAGAGGAAAATTATGGAGTTTGGGTGACACGCAATTATGCACAGCGCTGGAGAAGAGTTGCAAGAGGAGGAAAAGCACCGTGGGATAATGACCAACGGAGATGGAGAATACGAAGGCGAAGCATTTTTTTTCTCCCCCTTCCTTTTTTTCCACTTCCCCCTCTTCATTGGCTTCTTTTTCTTCTTGATCATTTCTACTGAACCTGTCACCATCCCATACACCACACTTATCACCCACTTTCTAATGATGATGACCCATCCAGCCATCCACCTGGCGTCTACTACATCCCCTTAGTGTAGCGCACTACTGTAGTAGTAGAAGATATTTACTATGGTAGGTGCATGGGTGCCACGCATTCGAGTGTCCAGACCACGAGGGCAGCCAGACCAGATCAGGTCAGGCTCAGATCCAACAAGACGGGACACGGAAGAAAAGGGACCCTAAGAACGGGCCATTGAGAAGGGTGGGAAGAAAAAAGAAAAAAAAGGAAAAGGGAAGCAGAGGAACAAAGAAACAAGACGGGGAGAGAGAGAGAGAGAGAGAGAGAGAGAGAGAGAGAGAGAGAGATGAAGAAAAGAGAGAGAGAAAAAAGACGGGACAGGGATCAAGACACGCGGCACGCCTTATCCGTCCATGTGCAGCAGCGGAAACACGCAACCAACGCCGTACGGAGGGTGGGAAGGGGCCACCAACAAGCCTAGAGGGGGCCCACACAAACGGACAAGGCCGTCTTGACTTATGCCGTGCCCTGCGCCTGCCGTGTTCACGGCCCATGACCCATAACAGCTCTTTGCAGAAGGTGCCAGTGGGAATAGACGAGCTCCTCTCCGTTCGGGGGGTTTCCCCTCTCCCCCCCCCCCTTCTCCCTTCTGCCACGCGACGATGAGCCCTAGGCTAGAACCAAAAGGAACACGGCGTGCAGAAGTTGAACTGCATGCAGGTCAGCAATAGGGCGGGGACACACACAACACCATCGCCCTTCTCCCTCCCTACTTATGTATGTCATACATAGTAAGTAAGCTTACACACACCCACCACACTGACACCCACACCTCTCTCCCTCGCGGCCCCATTCGCGTGGCACGGGGAGGGAGGGTGGGCGTCCCTCGACTGCAACCTCACCACGCCTTTTTGACTGCGATCGGGGAAGGGCAGGTCGTACGTATTCAAATCATGGTGCAGATGAGATCGAGGATGGCGCAACCTGTTGGTGTTCATCGACGACCCCACCAAAGCAGTCCAATCATCATCCTAAAACCCCCCTCCCTTGCGCCTTGCGACCTGCGGTGCAAGCTCGTCTAGGGCTCCTACGGGCCTGCGATTCTTCTGGGCGCTGCTGCTACTGATGGTGTTCTTGGCACTCGACAACGAGAGCAGCGTCGGTGGGAATTCGTGCCGACCCCGTCTATTTGAGGGATTTGCGTATACATAGCGTATAACATGTATGGTACATATCTACGTGATCAGGAAATGATGGAAGTGGCTGCTTACATGTATACCATAGTATTGTTGTATCTCCTCAGGACAGCCGGCTAGCCAGCATTCATCGGCACCGGGGCTGTGTTTGCATCTCCCCATGACGGGGAGTCACTGGTCTGGACTGGCTAAGGCTGGGGGGAGAGAGGGGGGGGGGCAGGGTGGGCAGGGCAGCTCTATCTGTGCATCACCTGACCTAGACAGGATGCCAGCCACTCCCAGCCTTGCCTAGGGACGTCCAGGTGTCGACGGCGGCGGTCCTTAGCAGAGAGGAGCGAGGCCACTGCACATAGCCCAGAACCTGGCTGTACGCCCCGTTTCCCTTTTGTCCTTCTCGTCCTCATCTTCGTGCGTGTCCTGCCCAACGAGAAGGTGAATATGCTTTGCATTCATTCATTTGTTCATCTACCTCTTTTTCTCAGAGACATACGAGAAAGACTGCGCGGGTCGTGTGTGTCTCGGAGGATTGAACCAAGACATGCTCTATCTATGTCTCTCTACTTACTGCATTGGCGGCAGCTCGGTGTGTGTGTGTGTGTGTGAGAGAGAGAGAGAGAGAGAGCTGTCAAGGTCCTGCAGGCAGTGAGGCCCATAGGAGGAGGAGATGGGAGGGAGGGGTAAGAATGGCATGAGCCCTTTCGTAAGGGGACCCGCACACGACCAGAGACCATTACGAGTTTTTGGTTGCCACCTTCATGCGGTCAGCCTCCAGCAGAGTTAGAGGCGCTGGGTGACTGAGCCCCCCTCTGCCCCTCCATACCTCCACCTCCAGGGCTGCGGCCGAACTCTGTCATGCGAGCCCTTTGGGCGATGCAATGCACACCAGAGTCCTGTATGTGGCTTAATGATGACCGCCTAATATTGCTCGGCACTGCACGAGCCCGGATCCTTTATTGACATGCATACTTTAGTACATTGATCACGTACCCCAGTGCCACGTTCCCGCTCGGTGTGAACCGGCCTCGAGAAGACGAGGAAGGGAGGGGTGGAGGAGAGGGGACAATCGCCATTGTCGTCGCCGGTAGGTAGGGTGGCGCCGTCTAGCCTCGGCCGAGTCGCGCCTTTTGCGTCAAGCGCTGGTGTGCGTGGCCCACCTGGTTCATCATCATCATCATCAATCCGAAGAGGGACGGCCGGACGTGAGATGGATGGGATGGAATGCGACGGGTGATGATGCGATGGGCCAAGCAGTGTGCGAAAGTCCGAGGCTGGCTGAGAAAAAGCCCCCTCTGACAATATTGTAGGGTGGACCAATTTTTGAAAGTCGCAAGCTATGCAGACAGGCAGACAAAAGACAGACAGCAAACCTCCACACCGATATCCGGGCCTTGATGGAGCTCCGGAGCTCATGTCTCGGTCCCGTTGAAAAAAGGCCCAGGCCAGGGCAAGAGGGGATGGGGTATTTATTATGATGCGCAACAATACAGCAGAGAAGAATACTACATATAGTAACTATGATCCATTTCCTGAGCAAGGGTCCTGGGATCTGCTCGAGACCCGCCATTGCTTGTCTGGGTCTCTCTTTTTTTTTCTGCTTCTTTTCTTTTTGTAAGGTCAACCTGCCGAGGTTGAATCAAAAAAGGGTCCTGCTCTTCGAGGCGCTGCGAGGATGGACCCGGGCTGGCTACCCGAGAGAGGCCTCTCTAGAGGAAATTGATTCTTTCTTTATTTCTTCTTCCCAACTAGGCGTCGCACTTGTCAACGTGACACTCTTTAGTCCTAGTCTTATGAGAAGTAAGTAAGAACTTAAGTAGGCTTGCTTGGAAACCCTCGCTCATCAACCCTTTCAACCCCCCCCCCCCTTCTCTCAACACGAGGAAGGTGAAACATGTATCTGCATGATCATGATATCAACATCGTAACGTCAAACAGCATTTCCAAACAAGCCCTTTTCTTTCTTCCTATTTTCTTTCTTTTTCCTTTTTCCCTTTTTTCCTTTACTTTTTTTTCACTCCCGTTTCTCTATGGCCCTCCCCCCCCCGGGGCGGCCTGGATGAGAGGATCGACAGGCCCGCGAGATCTCCACCTAAGGATCCAACGGGTCCCCCTTGCTCCCCTGGTTCCAGCCTCAATCCCATGTCCTACCGGGCGGAGATTCTCTGGGGGGGGGGGGAAGTAACGAGGAATTCCGGGTACGGAAGACCTTTTAGCGAGATCGATGGATTCGAACGCTTACTGCTACTATGTACTATGGTACATTGGGAGGGGGGTTTGAGTGGTTCTTTTGGAATGAGGAGTGTGCAGATGAGTTTTCCTGCATTTCAATTTTTTTTTTTGTTGGTTGTTGGTTCCCCCTCCCTCTTCAAAATTTCCCACATCGTCGTCAAGAAATCAAATTCTGGGCTGCTTCCTGGCCCAGCGTTACGCAACCCTGCTGTGGCTGCTGCCTTTTTAGAGGAGCTACCCTTGGAACTGCCCTTCTTAGAGACCTCTGGAGAAGGGGGGGGGAACCTGAAGGGGGGAAGGTCCGGTAGGGGGGGGGGGCGCCTTTGAGAGACTTGTCCTCTTCTGGACACCCAGATATTACTGTCAGTACCAACTCAACGGCTTGAATGAGATTTTTTCCCCTTGAATGGTAGCCAAGACCCAGGCCGCGGCCGCCCCTGTGCAACCCAGCTACTCATTGCAGTGTTGGATTGTGCTATGTGCAAAAAAAAGACGGGGCAGTGTAGAGCAGGGCAGGATCAGGGCACAGGGTATTTCTTGTCTCCTTGGATTTGTATGCTACTCTGTAGGTAGGGATCGACACGGCATTCACCCAAAGGTTTGTTTCTCTGGTTCCAACGCTAGAACACTCTAGACAGGGCACAGGCCTAGGCCAGGCACAGGGCGAGTTGTCAGATGGTTCACCCTGCTGCAAAGGAGCGGGTAGAACGAGAAGAGAGAGAGAAAAAAATTGGTAGCATGTTACAACCGAGAGAGCACACAGACACCTAAAACCCACGCACGCCCTTCAACTTCAGCCCTCCACATCCTTGACTCGATCTGGCTCGAGGCTCCATATTCCATCACGCACCACGATGGTACACTATACTCGTAATTCGATACACAGGCTGTCGGTGCTGTCTGGCTGTCTGTCTACTGAATCTACCAAGCCATCTTGCAACAGATAGCACGTAGGATTTTCTAGACGTACACCTACTAGAATGCTTATTGCTCACATCATATCAGTGTAAAAGGGGGAACGAATTTGGCATGTTAAGAGAGAGAGAGAGAGAGAAAGACACAGAAACGGCGTTGCGTCCGTGTGCAGCTCTGCATCCGGGCTATTGAATTATCTGCATCTGCAGGATAAGACCATGCGTCCACCCATCCATTCATACATACTATGGTACATCCCATAATATACTCCAACTATACGGTACGAACTAGCCCCCCCCTTCCCTCCCTCTCTCCCTCTCTACAGTCTTGGGGCGACCTCCTATCTCCCACACTACTACTCTGTGGAGTGGAGGAATTGATTGAATCATTGATTGATTGATTGATTGATTGATTGATTGATTGATTACTTGCCTTTATTTGCTGGTCTCTCTCCCTCTCCCTCTCTGTCCCACCCCCTTCTTTCACCACCGTCTACTATTCCCCCAATACCGGACCTGTCTCCTTCTGAGCTCTCCTCCTTCTCCTCCGTCATCGTCAATTACCGTCGTCATATCATTCTTCTCGCTTCGCGCTCTCCAGTGCCGTCCATGGAAGCAAAGACCGGGCACTTCAATTTGGTTCCTCGTTTCTCACCTCTTAGCGGCCCCGGTCCAATACAAACCTTAATCTCCTCAGCCTCCCCTTAGTCTCCTCGCCGCCGCACTATCGGTTCTGAATCCACCTCTGGTCATCAAACCCTCACTCACACCCCCGTCGTCGTCCCTGTTCACACTCTCTCATTCTCTGTCTGTCCCCAAACTGTCAGATCAGTTGTTATTGTTCCTTCTTTTCTTGGTTTCCCTTTCCCCTCGTCAGGAGAGAGAATAAGACGGAGTGAGAGAGCGAGCTGTGGATATCGAGAAGCCGTCCTTGAAAGTGTGCTTAGGCTATCAGGAGGGTCGGCTTCCCGTCGTCCATGTTTGACGACGACAGACTTAATCAGCCATCGACAACCTCTCTTCCATCTTCATCAGAGCCAGAGTCAGAGTCAGACACAAGAGAATGTCTCCCATGGTCTTTTTGGACGCCAAAGTTTGACCTGTTCCTCATACCTCTCTCTCTCTCTCTCTCTCTCTTTTTCTCGGCCCCCAAGCCTACCTAGCCTAGCCCGACGCAGCGCGATTCACATGCTCATGCGCCGTTTGGTGCCGCAAGGGAGGATAAGCCCGGATCATTACAGCGCACAGCTGAGCCTGGACACTGTCGATTTGTGCGACAAACCTTCCGACTTGTCACTGGTCTTGTCTCACTCCCAACAAACCCAGTCCGACCATCGCTACTGCCGTTCCTAACACTACTGCCGCCGCCACCACTCGCTCTTTCCTCCTCGCCCTCGTCCTCCAACCTCCACCTCTTCGTCCCCCGACGGGAACGTGTACCGGCGGCTGGCTGCGTGGGCTCTTGCATGCTCCCCTCCCCCCCCTCTTCTTTTCTTTCTGCTTTCTTTCTCTCTTCTTTGGCTTGAGCCCTGAGAGCTGCTGCTGCTGCTGCTGCTGCTGTGCCCACTCGAACACACGACAACCAACCAACCAAACCCGGCTGCCACCTTATACGACCCCGACGATCACCGCGTGCCGATCACCTCTCAACCCAACCAGGCCCCCCCCCCTCTCTCCTCCTCTTACCCAACCAAGCCAAAGGGCCCCACGCCTCTTTTCTTTTTTTGCCGATGGTCACAGACACAAGCTGGTCTAGGCTGCCATAGAAGCGAGTCATCCTTCCCTGCTGTGCAACCATGGCCATGGCCACGACCGGCGCCGTCCCGCGCTTCGTGGACCCCGAGGAGCGACTCGCGATTCACCTGTCTCCTGGGACTGCTCGAGAGCTGGCCGACAGGAGAGGGGCACGAACCACCCTCAGCCACTTCGACGACTCCTCCGACGAGGACGGCGAGGACGAAGAAGACGACGACGACAGCTATGGCGCCCCTCTCCTCGACGACGAGCGGGACCTGCAGACCCCGACCACCACGTCGGGGGCTGGTAGCCACTCGCACATCCCATTGCACCCCATATCGTCTATGCAGGAGGCCTTTGCCGAGTCTCTCGAGGAGGCCACCAGGGCAGGCCTGAGCCAGAAGCCAAAGCTGAGGGAGCAGGACGCAAAAGCGCGGCGGGAGAAGCTTCTCGACGAGGACAAGTCCAGAGGGCCCCCAAACCGGCTGTGGCGGTTTCGGTCCGGCCAGAAATGTCACGAGCTGCGGAAGCTGATTGCCCAGATCTCGTTTGGCATCGAGCTGCTCATCAAGGGCATGGCAAACAACAACGCCCAGGTCCTCAGCATCCTGCAGGGCCACATCGACGAGGTGGACGAATTCCTCGAGATGGCCATGGAGGATGTCAAGATGGCGACCACGGACCTGAAAGACCGCCTGGACTTTCTGAAGGTGCCGATGGAGAACATGGAGGTCTTTGAACAGATGCTGGAGAACAGGAAGTTCCGGCTGCAGATCGTTGAGGGCAACATCAAGATCGAACACATCCTCTCGCGCACCTCGACCGCCCACACCCAGACAATCCGCGACGTATCCGAGGGCCTACGGGCCATTAAGCAGTTCTCCCAGTACCTGAGGGATAACGACAGGGGGACATGGCGGCAGGACCGGCCTGACGTGGTGGACGTCTTCGACGCGATGAAGGGCAATACAGAGGGCTGGATGAAGGAGTTTACCACTCTCGAGTCCAGCAGCACCCTGCTCAGCGGGCTCCTCGTCCAGCTCAGCTCTGTGGTCGTCGATATAGACAAAAAAGCGGGCGAAGTGAGCCGTCGGACAAGGGTAAGTCATAAGTACAGTCCATCCCAACCCGAAGTCTCGGGAAACGCCAGTGTTGCAGAAACGAGATTTGTCTTTGTCCGTAATTGACGTGCGAGGGGGGGGGGGATGGTGGGGATTTAGTTCACGCTGGAACCGTATTCTGAACCAGATGGTCGTTCAGGACCTCTTTCCGACGAAAGCACCTCGCAAGCCACGCCGCCGCCATCACCGCCCACATCGGTTTCATCCGCCACACCTCGCATCCGGACTCTAGACTTTGGCCACTCGCTGGGCTCGTTCCTCGCCGCCCCAGAAAGCCCCGACCTCGAGATCCCAGACATTCCTGTGAGAGCCAGACAACGCATTACAAGAGACTCGGACACCCTGCGGAACACCATGCTCCCCAACCACACATACACCCCTCCTGAGAGTTCGAAAAAGATACCCGAGGTCGTCGTTGACGACGGTTCTCAGACGGACGGAGAAGCCGAAGAATCTGGGTCGGTCGC
This sequence comes from Cryphonectria carpinicola, assembly GCA_014849955.1. NCBI lineage: Eukaryota > Fungi > Ascomycota > Sordariomycetes > Diaporthales > Cryphonectriaceae > Cryphonectria > Cryphonectria carpinicola. The sequence goes on along the minus strand of JACWRQ010000643.1, from coordinate 6,795 downwards.
CGAGTCCCAGACAAGCGAGTCGACAGCATCGTCCAAGGAGGAAGAGGAGGACGACAAGGACGAGATTGTCAACGACGCGGACGAGGACGACAACGTTCTATTCCTCCTCCAGCCGAGGACATACACGCCTGTCCCTCCCGCACCAATACCGTCCCCCAGGGCCTCCCCGAAAGTAGAGGCGCCTCCAAAGACATTAGCTGAGCCGCCAAGATTGAGGGTCGAACCACGCGGGGCGAACAGGGGCACACCGGATGAGCTCAGCATTCACATCGAGGCCGAGGAGGACATGCCCCAATCGCCAGACGACGACGTGCGCGAGACCGTCTTGACCATCCCACACCAAGTTGAGACGAGACGGTCAGCAGCACCCACCACCATGCGCGCACAGCCCAAGGTCCTGCAGATACAACCCGTGCACAGACAGTCGCGGTCGTCTGACAAGGAGGTGGTCCTGGGGCACAAGACATCTCTGAGGGAACGGGTCTCCCTCAAGGGTGAGCTGCCCACGGCCATCCACGTCCCGCCGGTAAATGCGTACGAGATCCAGCGACCCCGGTACCCAACACCACAGCAGTCACCGCGGGCGACCCAGCGCGCGCCGTCCTCTTCCCACGGCACCGACTCGGACCGCTCCAGGAATTACACCACCAGCAACAACCATACATACCATAGCCACCACCTCCAACACCCCCACAACAACAACAACAACAACAACAACAACAACAACAACAACAACATCATCAACAATAACAACATCGCCAAGCACCACACCACGAACCTCGATTTCTCCCGCCCGCAGTTCCCCAACCTAATCTCGTCCCCAGCCTCGGAGCGCCAGCACTTTCGCCCCGTCCAGGCCAGCCCGCACTCGCCACTCCAGCAGCGCCCACATACAGCAGGCACCGTGGTCGGCGGCGGCAGCAGCGGCAGCAGCAATAACCACCGCCCCGGTCACCGCGGCGCCCCCTCACAGATGGGCATGAGCATGCTGAGCAACGTGACGACGATGCAGGAGGGCACGAGCACCAAGGCTGGAAGCACGCGCACCGTCAAGAAGAAGCGCAGCGCGTTCGGCTGGCTTAAGAAGGCCTTCTCTCTCGATGAGGAGGAACGCGCTGCCTTTGAGGCCAGGCGGCGTGCGCAGCCGGCTAATTATTACCAGTATCAGTTACCCGGGCAAGGACATAGCCCGAGGTATCTGGATGGCAAGCGGATTGCTTGAGAGGAGATAATTGGACGACAGGGGCAATAAAGACACATCGAATTATGGATCTGGAGCAGCCGACGGACGGCCTTCCTCTAATGGACATCGAAAGTCACGTCACGCCTTTACACACAGACACACACACACACAGTACATCACCTTGCATATGTTTTGTCCGCTTACACCTGTCTCACGACGAACTACGACCTCTGATCATATAACTATACATCAGTTCTTTATGAAGAAGCGAGGCGAATCGAGCTGACGGCCGGATTGTTGGACTAAGCCCATCGCCGTGCGAACAACGCCAAGGTTTTTGTCAATCTTTTTTGGAAAATTTGGAGGCCATCAAGTGCTGCAGCATCGGGCGAGACATCATATATCTTATCTACTTTATAGTATTGTTTCGGTCTTCCACCCTCTCTCTTTCTCTCTCTCGATCCAGAGAGACCAACGGATCTATAGTTTTCTATTTTGTGTTTTGGAGGAATTTTGCTTTTTGCTTTTTTTTCTTTTTGGTTTGGGTCATTTGTTTCTTAGGCATCTCTCAGCAAAGAAAAACAGCGAAGGGTGTTTGGGAGTTAGCTGGCAAAGTCAATCCCACCTGGCAAGGTGGATGGATGGATGGATGGATGGATCTTGAGAGACTTGGTCTATTGGACAGAAAGGGAGGGCCAAAATGGCTAGATTTGTCCGAGATGAGTGGAAGCCGAAGCTGGCTTAACTTTAGTAGTGAACAACATGTCATTCTACACGATGATGTCCTCTTATGTGTAGTGTAATTGGAGGTTGCCTAGGGGGGGAAGAGGTAGAAATAGATAAGGGAGTGAGGGGCTGATGGAGAGACTGCAGTTTCCCATTTGCTGCTCCCTTGGAGAAGAAAAGAAAGCTTCTTTCGTTTCTGACATACTATGAGTCTTGATCCTGCTTTTGTGTGTTAGTGACTAAAGTATGTATGCACTTCACTGGCAGTGCAGTAACACATGGCTGGTTCATCTTGCCACATTGACATCTTAAGTTGTGCATCAGGTTGGCTTGGAGATGGGTGGAAGTTGTCTCCATCGATCAACCTCTTTATTCTATTGTCTCATGGTATAGCTCTGGGAAGTTGCAGGGTTAGTATTAGTAGTAAGACGATGGTGTCTTATCTAATGAATAATAAAATTTTGAGAAGTCACCCTGTTGAGTGGAGATAGATATATTGAGTGTGCACGTACACACACACCTCTCTTTTTATCCTTCCACATCCTTCTTCTTCTTCTCCCGAGGCTGCAGATGATACACCTCCCACTCCTCCCTGCCGACCTTCCCAGGACACCTAGCAACAGGCTCATCCCCCTGCTTGCTCTTGGGGAAAGCAATGACGTCCCGTACGCTCCCCGTATAGCTCAGCGTCGCCACCAGCCTGTCCCACCCGATGGCGAACCCGGCGTGCGGCGGACAGCCGGCGCGCAGCGCCTCGAGCAGGTGGCTAAAGTGCTCGAGCCCGGCGTCCTCCATCTGGAGGACCTCGCGGAACACGTACTCCTGCACGGCGGCGACGTGGATGCGCCTGCTGCCGCCGCCGAGCTCGACGCCGTTGACGACGAGGTCGTAGTGGTCGGCTTTGGCCCGCAGCGGGTCGGTGTGGAGGAGGTCGAAGTCTTCGGGGTGCAGGGGGGCGGTGAAGGGGTGGTGGGTGGAGGAGAAGCCGGCGGAGCCGCCCTGGCCTGGGTCGGACTTGGCGGTCGTCGCGTCTGTGGGCGTGAAGAGGGGGAACTCGGTGACCCAGAGGAAGCGGAAGGAAGGGTCGAAGGGGAGGAGGGATTGTTGGACGGCGAGCTGGTATATGTGGTTGCGCAGCGTGCCGAGGGCGGTCGAGCCGCCGGAGAAGGGCTTGTTGGGTCGGGCTTGGAGGACGAGGACGTCGCCTTCCTGGAGTGCTCCGAGAGGAGGGGGGAGGTCGGACGCGAGGAGCTCTGCTGCTGCTTCGTGACCGAGGGAGGAGAGCCCGGACAGGGGCCTACGCGAGTCGATGATAATGGGCACGGGTTGACCGTCTGGGTTCTTGCCTAGGGGTTTGGGCAGCTTGTCCCACAGGGAGGTGATGAAGTCGGGGATCGTTACGTCGGGCGTGTCTTGGAAGCGGAAGACACAGGCTTCTACTATGGGATCCTGTAGATCTGAAATCATGGAGACGAAGGCGGGTGAGAGGAGGTGGTCGATCCGTTGAATCTGTGGGTTATTAGTATCGGTTTTTTTTTTTTTTTTTTTTTTTTTTTTTTTTTTTTTTTTTTTGTTGTTTTTTTTTTTTTTTTTTTTTTTTTTGCGTCTGGCCTATATAAATGCTTGAATAATAAAGTCAACCGACCTTGTTGGGTACCCTGAGATCCGGCTTGTCGGAGCCGTAGAGGGACATGGCCTCATGATATGTGATTCGTGGGAAGGGTTTTCCCTCTTCATGCCCGTCCCCTGGGCTCAGGGAGGGATACTGTCCTCCAATGTCATCTTCTGAGGCGCTGTCAATAGCATCAGGGGTCCTCGAGGTGACCCCCATCTGTCCGTTGACCTCACATATGCGCCAGTTGCGTCTTATGAATTCATATAGGCTTCGGACCAGGCTCTCTATGAGCTGCATTACATCTTTGCCAGTGGCAAATGACATTTCCAAGTCCAACTGGCATTGTTTTGTTAGTTTGCGGACTATAGAAGGGGATGGTAGTGACAGGGGAAAGGTGCTTTTGAGTAAAAAGAAGAAGAAGAAGAAGAAGAAGAAGAAGAAGAAGAAGAAGAGCTGTGAGCTGACCTGTGTGAACTCGGGTTGTCGATCGGCGCGCAGATCCTCATCGCGGAAGCATCTCGCAAGCTGGAAATACCTGCGGACACCTGACGCCATGAGCATCTGCTTGTACTGTTGTGGGCTTTGCGGTAGGGCATAGGCATAGCCCGGTCTTCGAGTAGGCACGAGGAATTCTCTGGCGCCCTCAGGGGTGGATTTGAAGAGGATCGGAGTCTCTACATGGAGGAAGCCAGCTTGTCTCAGGAAGTCCTGGGCTTCCGCGACCAATTGATCACGAAACTTGAGCCGGTCCTGCAGGACTTTGTCGAACCTGAGCTGGAGATGTCGAGAGTGTGGCGGGAAGAGAGCACCCTCGGAAATGATGATGTTCGGGGGGAAGTGGTTGAGAAGTCGGGGGGGGCCTTGGAGAGTGAGCTCGTATCTGTCGCGGCCTGCTGGGAAGTCTGGACTGAACCCTCCAGATGAAACTGTCTTGTACTTGTCTATGCTCCCGGTCAGGGCGACGGGGCTCCAGGCAGAGAATGACCTGAGGGCTTTGTGTGCCTCGTGCTCGGGAGATTCCTGTTCCTCCCATGCTGATTTGAATTGGAACGACGGGCCTGCATCCACGAGCAGATCCACAAATGTCATCTTTTTAGAGAGGTCTCTCCGTTTGGACAGGAAGCCATGAATAGTGACAACCTGTCCTTGCTCAAAATCCTTGGTAGGTGACTGAGGCGGGAAGTCGACTGCGCAACAGGATCAATATATAGCCCAAAATCTTTGTGTATTTATAGAAACACCTCTGAATGGCGTGTGTGTACGTACAGAAGCCCTTGAGTTGATTCACTTTTTCCGAAAGCTCATTGCTAGTCTGTTTTGGTGAAATCTGCCCTTGATTTCCCGCATCGTCTTTGTGTAGGTGTCGCCTCTGGCATAAACCTGGACCTAACTCTGGTCGAGTCCATCGTTGTTGAGTGACGAGACCAGCAAGAGCGGCGGGCTCACCAGACCTGCCTCGTCCAGACGACACTGCATTCGTGACATACTGCCTCTTCAGAGACCTGCCAGACCGCAGCAGGCCTCTAGTCAAAGGCAATATCATGACGGAGGGAGTGGCATCGATCGCACTGAGGAGCGGCGGTCGAGCAGCCCGAAACAGAACATGTCATGAGAGGTTCTCTCGACTTAAACTGACGGGTGAGTTTGATAGAGAGAAAAAGGTACATCGCCCTTGTACCTCGAGGCTGCTGCTGGGAGGCCGGGGCCAAGGTGGTGCCGATCCGCCTAAGCGGGGGACTTTGATTGGGCCTGGCCCGCTTAGGAGTGGGGTTCTGCCGCGATCTGCAGGAACCGTTAATATCTTTTCAGTGCGCGTTGGACGGGGCGCCTTTTTCGAATTTTCTCCTTCTTTCCTCTCCATCCTTCCATTCAAAACAATGTATGTGACCACACCTTGCAGAACCCAACCCAACCTTGAGTTTCCCATTTTCGCTAACACCATTTTCAACAGATGATGAAAGCCAGCGTGTTCCTATGATCGATTCCTCCCCTTCTGTCGTAGCCAGGCTCTCCCCTCGTGGGCTCAAGCGGCGTTGGTTATGACGAGGGGAATTCGGAATTATGAAATAAGCGTTCGACACAACTCGACCTTGTTTACTATCGGACGCTGTACGGCATCTCTGACTCACTTTTGAAGCTTGGAAGGTCTTTGTCTTCTTCTTTCCTCTTTCGTGTGTGCGTGTTTGCTACTGGGAATGGTTGCCTTTGCTTGCTACCTTGGTACCAAAAGCAGTTACCAAAAGCAGTGCCAGTCATTTGTGGTTTCATCAACAGCTGCAGCACAACATAAGGCAAAACTCTGTTTCAGCAGTGCCCCAATGCGACCTCCTCAGTAGTCCTGAGAGTAGAGTCGATACGATTGTCTATCTGTGGGCTTTCCAGGTTCTGAGGTTTTTGGTTTTTTTTTCTGCCAGAGCAGAAATGGTTCATTGTCTGGAATGGATTATCCCTCCCTGTTTGTGGTACAAGGGTACAGAAGTAGCTCTTGTTTTGTTTCAAGAAACATTGCCCAGGGAAGCTTTTGCTTGATCCTATATTGGTAGCATAGTCACAATATCATGATGAACCACAGAAAGAGAGGTCTTGAAAATACCTCGGAGTGAAAAGGTGACGAGACCCTCCTTTGCTTTTTTCGCTTTGCTCTGGTCTCTTGGGTGAAGACAGCACTCCAAGCAAGGTTATTCTGCAGGCCACTGCAGCAAGTGCTGCTGTACTCTCTCTATAGTGCTTAGGCTGCATGTCTGCCAGGGGGAACTCCTGTAACAGCTGTGCTTGCCTCGCCTGAACCCAAGCTAGCGGCCCCCCTGCCGAGCGGGAGGAGTTAAGCTAGTGTGCTACTCAGTGGTGAACCAAGAGATAGAGAACCTAAAGCAGCCCCCAACCCCTCTGCTCATCCTGCTGCAGTTTGCCCAACCTCAACTCACCGTCACACACCGTCTCAGTGTGACCACCTCCCCCAAAGTCGTCGTCCTTCTTGTTACCCCCAAGCGGATCACCGTGCGACAACAGACCAACGCAGGTTTGTTGCCTCGTCCGCCCGTCTGCTGCACTTACGAATGAGGCGCAGGACAAGCTTCCGGCATCATTATCCCATTAAGAAATTATTACCCATTTCCCGTTCAATTACCGCGCAGCGCCAGGGCCAACCTTTGCCCTCAGCCACTTACCCAACGTCGATCCCTGGACACCCGAACCCCCCCCCCCCCCCCCCCCCCCCCCCCCCCCCCCCCCCCCCCCCCCCCCCCCCTCTTCCTCCTCCTCTTCTCCCCCC
>JACWRQ010000641.1:0-16532 GCA_014849955.1 Cryphonectria carpinicola | reverse complement strand
GTGGTTGCGGGGAGGATGCGGGTTGGGGGTGGTTTGTGGGGGTGGTGCTTATGTGTGTGGTGGGGGTGTGGGGGGGGGTGTGGGGGGGGGGGGGGGGGGGGCGGGGGGTGGAGCGGGTGGGGGGGGGGGGGGGGGGGGGGGCCACAGGCAGCGTCAAGAATGTGGGGTACATACGTAAGTACAGTACTGTTGATTATGTAAGTAGTGGCAGCACCTGGTCTGCTCGTCTAAATAGTACAATGTACAAGGAAAGAGAAAGAAAAAAAGGCAAGAGCAACAAGGAGAGAAAAAGGAAAAGAAGGAAAGAGCACAAGAATGAAACCCCCCCCCCACCCCACCCCCTCTCTCCGTTCCTCCTTCTCTAAAAACATCTTCCTCAAGCACCCTGTGACTATTCCGTCATTCATTACCAGAGCCTTTGCGAGAACATGTTTTCCGCTCTCTCAGCAACGCTATCCAGATACTCCTCTTTCTTCACAATGTCCGCCAGCTTCCCCTCGTCCGCCGTTTCACCGGCCCGTCCAAAGTTCCCAAGCCCCAAATCCGTCAAAAACTGGTCTTTCGATAGCCTGCCCAAGTCCACGGCCTGTCCTTGTATCTTGTCCTGAATATCTCGGAGGCTGTACAGAGCCGTGGTAGCGAGATCGCATGCCACCCGGTTGTATGCGTGATTTGTAGATATGTAGGGCATGGCTTTCTGAGAGCGGTCGAGGTCTTCCCGAGTGAGGACAATGAGGTCCTCAGATTCTGCCAGTCGCTGAACCGGGTACTTGGAATCGTCGCCGTCTTTGATCTCGTGATTTTCAGGATCCGCAGCGCCCTCGATACCGCGGTAGTACTCCTCCGAACGGGCAATTGTTCCCTCCGCCTCGTAGAGCTTGTTCTTCACAGTCGTCGTCGGCTTGCAATGTATCTTTTTGATTGCCTTCAAGTTTTTGAGGGGAAGGTCGAGATCGTTCTTTATGACCACCCGGCGGTCTCTCCACTGTTTCATTTGCGCCACCAGGCCCTTCGCGTGCTGGACCAGCCTGGCCCGAGGAGTCCGTCGTCAGAACAACCAGATGAGTTTTGAGTGTAGCCAGCCAGCATATTTATCGTCCTGGTCGGGGCAGAGATCCCAACCAGAAGGGTGGGTGCGGATATTCTGTCTGAAGGCTCGTGCCAAGCTGGTCACAATGATGTAAGGTTGGGCACTGATCTTTTGAATAGCCTGTATTGAAAGCCACTCCATGTAGTACAACAAGAAGGTCAGGCAGAGGCACACTTCAATGGTGGGCAGGATAAAGCGTCCAGGTGAAATCATGTTGGAGTGAGAGTGCTGAGGCGTGTGGTCTAGAAAATGGGCGGAGAAGTGTTGCCACAGTTCGCAAGTTAAGAGTTGATCTTGACAGTTGGCGTGCCATCTATTCATGGTCAAACACAGACGCCGGAGTTTTTTTTTAATCTTTTTCCCTCCCTCTCTCCCAGCGCCATCCCATTCATGACATGAACAAGGAGTTGATACATTAGCCCTCACTTGACCGCCTTGGAAATCTGTTCTTGCCCCTTGATTCTTCCCTGGGGAGGGTCCTATCTCATCCCTTTTCTCGCATGCTTTCAGCTACCAGCCAGGTTTCTTTTCTCTCTCTCTCTCTCTCTCTCGTGCGTGCGTGTGTGTGTGTATGTGTGTGTGTGTACCTTCACATAATGAGAAGCTACGTTAATTATTAAGTGATGAGGGATTGGCCGCAACACAAACACTGCATAATTATTAGGACATCGTCTATGAATTGTGGCTGGCTGGCTTGCAAGCCTTCAGGGCGGTTTCTCCCACAGCAACCATCATTACCACAGGATTAGACTGTACATACATCGGGGCTGAAGGCTCTCAGAATCCGGTCATCATTCCTCAATCAATAAAGAATATTCATTTGTAGATCTGCTGCTCAAACTGTCGCTGGAATCAGTATTCCTCAGCTGTGATCCAAGCTTCGCAAAAGGACCAGCTGATATGAATGCTAGACATTCTAAAGTACGGAACAAGGACAAGGACAAAGAAAACAACAGCAATTTGGATCTAGCCTTCTTCCCTGCTTCCTGAATCCTTTCTCTGTGCTTTTTGTGGTACGCGCACACACACACACACACTCTCTCTCTTTTTTTCCCTCTCTCCCTCTCTCACCCCCCCCCTTCTCTTTCTCTCTCCTGAGAACCACCTCAACATCTCGAGAGTTTCAACATCTTCAACATCGCAAGACAGCGGTTCAGCAGCCCCCTCACCATATCACACCAGGACCCGCGCAGTCAGTCAGTGAGCACAGGCCCAGTACGCATGTCAGAAGTCGAAGCGGACAATATCTGACGTCAAGAGCACCCACAGCAGCGTGTTGAACGCCCCGTGCATAACTTCTCAACGTAACACGAGCTACAGTGACAAGAGCGGTGATGCGGTCATGGATGGCGCTGGCCCCGACCATGTACAAGCGCAGCGCGAGCAGGAGCGTGAGCAAGAGGAGGAGCAGGAGCGGGAGAGTGATGCACTGCCACAGGTCGAGATGAACGCACCTGCCCGGCCCGGACACAGGTACGGACTCGACCTGCTCCTCGTTCTCTGGGTCTTGGCCGGCATCTTGGCCGGCATCTTGTCCCTACGACAGAAAGAACCACCATCGCAAATCCTCGTCTCACGCCTGCCGATCCTCGAAACGTGGCGCGACTCTGCGGCTGTCTTATATTCGGTCGGTAGGACTCTCGAGAACACAACTTTTGTTCAAAGTTTCGACTGGGATTACGCCCGGGACGCGTCAAGGGCCCACTGCCGCAGCCTCGATAAGATGCTTTATGCCAGGGCTCTCATCGCGGACCCGACTAGCTGTGACTACGGCGGATGGGTCGGCAACCCATGGTTCGACTGCCTCAAAGAAGATTGGACTGTATCGGGTACCTTTCGCTCAAGACAACAAAGTCTGTGCCGCCACCTCTCCGATACAGTCTTCGATGCTTGGCTGGGTGCAAGTTCGCTCAGGGACACGACAAAAATTCCCAACGGGTATTGGTGGCACAATCTTGGATTTTTCTTGGAAGAAGGGGTGCGAGACTTGATAGAAGCCCTTCACATCCAGATGGATTACAGACTTGACGATGACCGCGACCCGCCTCTCGTCGACGTCGACCAGAGCGATGTGTGGAAATATAAGGGGAAGTGCCAGTGCAACGCACTGGCGATCGCTTTTGCGATACGATGAGCAGTCCGATGGCGATGATGTCTATGATGATGGCCATCACAGCTTTTCGCTCGGCCCTAGTTGGCATCAGATCCGGCAGGCAAACCGATCGGCGCGGGTCATACTGAAGACCGTGCAGGAACAAAACTTTTGGGCAGGATGCGATGCTTGTGTCGCCGACGTCGAGGAGCTAGAGAAACCTTTGCGCAAATTGATCCCTCTGTTGAGGGAGTTGTTGGATACGGACTGGCTGGCCGAGCTCGAGGCCGAGCTCAAGGCCTGGTTCGCAGACGAAGGTCCATGTCCACCTTGGGCCCGGTGGCTCCCCAGATGGCTGTCTCGTCTTGTCTTTGGCTGGAAAGCACTGGCAGAAGAGTTGTTTGACGAGGCTTTGGCAAACGTGACCTCTACCTCCGACCCCCTCGCCGCCCTCATACCCTCCATGGAAGCCGGTTTGGCCGTGCTATCCGAGCAGCTGGGCGTACTGGAAGAGGAACACGTCATTCCCGGCGAGGCAATGTATGAGCGTATCACCCTCCTGCGGGAAGGAAAAGGGTGGATTCAAGACCTGCAGCCCGGTGCTGGGAAGTTGGATGCTCTCTCAGGAGCCGGGGGACGAGTCTACCGCCGCCGAGACGAGCCTGACGACAACGGACGGCCCATATGGGAGCCTACGCCGCTGGCCAGCACGAACACGTCAGCGCCTACTCAGCAAGTATTTTACGTGACCATGTCCACAGAACTGGTCCGGGACCTCCAGGACTTTGCCGACGAGAACATCTGTATGGGGTATGACGAGTGTTGGTTGTGGGGGAAGAATGTGTTCATGTTTACTAAGATCATACTCAAACGTCTCCAACACTTGCACCTGTCGTAGTGTTTGGGGTCTATTTTTTTTATTTTTTTTGGTATGTATAGACGAATCACAATGTAGTCCTTCTTTCTCCCCTCCTCGACCTGCTCTTCTTCATCATCTTCTCCCTTTTTTTTTCTTCCTCAAGTTCATTCTTGAAGGTATCTCGACATGGAAAACGTGAACTGAATCACCTGAAACTATATATATATGTATATACTGTAGTCACGAGCGTCATTGGAATGACCCTCTCACCCTTTGACATTTGGTGTTACTTACCTCTACCGAACGAAGGGGTGTAAGGAGGGATTTTGTACTTTGTGTGCTTACATAGTAATTACAAGGGGGGCATCCCCCCCCCAGGGCCAGCTTGCACTCTTGCCATCCGTCAATTATTCATTCCTTTTTTTGGTGGTGGGCCGGGGGGGGAGGTCAGTAGGTCCTGCGTTTTTTCTTTTCTTTCTTTCCTTTTTTTTTTTTAAAAAAAAAAGGAAAAAAAAGACATCTTGATATAAGATTGATCAAATCAAGAAAGTCTTGGTATTTACAGCTCACCATTTTTCCCTTGTTCGACCTGCATATATATGTACAAAGAACCAGGCATGCCAGGGAGAAGGAAGGGAGGGGGGACCATGTGAAAAGATCCTCAACCGGAAAGAAAGGGTTTCAATATTGGGCCTTCTGGGTAGGGGGCCTGGTTACATCGACCTGCGGGCTGGCGCCAGCGTTCCCATGGCAACAAATCAAGGTCATCATTACCCATCCATCCCGTCCAACCCCCCCCCGGCCCTTCTCAATCTCTCTCTCTCTCTCTCTCTCTATTTGTGTGTGTGCGTGTCTGTGCAGGGCCAGGTCCCCTTCTCTAGAGAGATCATCTCTCTGGTTCCCCGATGGAAGGAGGTGAATTGTCGATGAAAACCTGAGCCAGGCAGAACCGCGGCCTGAGGATTTTTTTTGCGGCGTTGACACAGGTGCAGCTGAGGTGGTAAGTAGCAGCAGGTATCCTGGCAGGCTGGCTGGGGACGCGACAAAAGACGGGCTGGAGTGGCTGGGGGGGGGGGAGAAAAACCAATCCTGGAAAGCCAATTGCGTTGTGTTGCACGTCTATCCTTTCCTGCTCCACTTCCCCAGCCATCTCTGATGCGCGAGAGAGGGGAGAGGGGGCAAGGACAGAGAAAAGGTCAGATCCAGGTCCAACCCGCCAGCTCTTACCCACCCCCCCATCCCGGCTCTTACGGGAACAAGACTTGTCAACCTGAGAAATAGGGTGGTTGGGTTAATTCTTTTACGGGACGACGTGCAACTTGTGGACGCACCATCCGTGTAGCGTACAGGACGGTTCCTGGGCCGGCGTTGGTCCTCAATGCCTGACGGCTACCATGTATGTACCTTGGAGCCTGTGGTGCTGTCCTGCTGTCGAGACAACAACGTCTTCTAGGGGCAGGCAGCTCATCCACCTACCTCCCTGTGCACCTTTCTCGTTCTGTGTGTGTGTGTGTGTGTCTTGGTTGGTTGGACTCGCGCCGAGCCGGGCTGGCAGAATCGGGTGTCAGACACACACACACACACACACACACACGAGGACAGGGGTTGCCCGGAGCTGGAGCCCTGGTCCAGCCTGTCTGTCTGTCTGTCTGTCTGTCTGGCTAGGCTCGTTTGGGGATGGGATAAACATGGACGGAGCTGCGGCTGTGCAGCTCTGGACAAATGTCCCCACCCAAAGTAAACACACCTCTTGGAGGGAGCTTGGGCCCCGGGGCCACATGCATGGTCGGTAGCAAGCGCCGTAGCAACCGTCCAGTCCAACGAGAGAACGAGGGAGAGGGGAGAGAGGAGGAGGAGGAGTAGCTCCCTGTGGGGGAGTATTTCAATGGCCCGCCTTCTCTTCTTCCCTCCCCTTCTACTCTTTCCACGTTTCCTCCCCTCTTGTTCCTGATCTAGTCCCTTCCTCTCCCCTCTCTCTCTCTCTCTTTCTCTCTCTCTCTCACACACACATACCATCACCACCATCCTCTCCTCCTCAATTAAGCCTATCAAGAGCAAACACACACGCAAACACACACAAAACCTCATCTGGGAATCATTTCTTCCTTTTTGAACCTCGTTTCCTCTTCTTCTTCTTCTTCCACCACATCGGAACTCGATCGAAAAATCCAGAGTCCAAAAAGAAGGAGTCCGTTCCATCCAATTGGTAGGGTCCTTCTCTTTCTCTCTCTTTTTCTTTCGACTTCTTTCCCCCAGGAAGAAGCCAGAAGAAATCTTTTTTTCTTCCTCTTGTCTCCTGAGACCTTGACTTTGAATAGTCAACGTCTTGCGGAGAGACGAGGTTGAGAAGAAGACGACTTCTGCGCGCCCATACAAGGCAGTCAACCTGGATTTTGAAGCGAGAGTCCCCGTCCCCTTCAGCATCTTCCCCTCGTCGTACCGCGACGCCGAGCAGAAGGAGTCGGTCACGACCACCCACGAGGAGGTGCAGATCGAGCTTCCTCCTCACCACCACCAAAGGCCCGGGCGGGAAGGTAGTCAGTACTCTTCCCACCACTCCGCCGCTTCTGCCGCCGACCTTCCTCCTCGCGGGGAGCAGCAGCGTCGCTACTCTGAGGAAGAGGTCCGCATCGTCAGGGAGAGGGAAGACGAACGTTATCGCCGCCGCCCCGGTGTCCGTCGTGAGGAGTATTCCCGCGAAGAGCTCAAGGAGCAACAGCCCAGGTATTGCCCAATACCCATCTGTTTTTCGTTGCAGTCCTTTTCCTTGAGAGACGGCTCCAGGTCCCTCCCCCCCCCCCTTCCCCCCTTCTCAATTGCATCGGCGTCGGTCATGGGACAAGGTTTTCCCCAAAACAAGAGCCAAAGACAAAAAGGAAAAAGAAAAAGAGACCAGGACGAGGAGGAAGAGAGACTTTTCTTCTTTCTTTTCCCGTGGTCCCTGCGTGATTCTTGATTGTCGCCAGATGAAGCCCCAAACTCTTTTTCTCTCTCTTCTTTGACCAGCTTTGTCCTTGTGTGTGTGTGTGTGTGTGCAAGAAACCCATTGCTGACTTCTCCGGATTGCTTTCTGTTGTGTTTGTGTGAACAGGCCTGCTCGCTCTACCTACTCTGACACCCACATCGAGTTCGACGCCCACCGGCCTCGTCACCACCGCGAACACCACCACCATTACGACCAGGAGGAGGAGCAGCATCGTCACCACGAGCACCTGCCTGAGCAGTACTATTCTCCCATCGACAAGATCGAGCGTGAGTACCGTGCTCGATACCAACCCGGCTACCGCGAGGACGTTCGCGTGACCGAGACCACCGTCGACGGATCGTATCAACCCCAGCACCGCCGACCTGTCGTCCAGGAGAGTGTCCACATTGACGAGACCATCGTCGACGGATCTTATCATCACCGCCGCCCCGCCGCCAAGGAGAGCGTCCACGTCAGCGAGACCACCGTCGACGGATCTTACCGCCGACCTGTGATCAAGGAGACCGTCCGCGTCGACGAGACCACCGTCGAGACTCCCCGAATCCGCCCTTCTGTGAGGGATTCCGTCCGTGTTGAGGAGACCATCGAGTTGGACCGCTCTGAGCGCCCCAAGCATCATCACCACCACCAACATCATCGCTACGACGAACAAAAAGTAAACATGGGTTACTTTGACGAGGATGGTGAGTTTTCCTACCCTGGTTCTGCCTTGACTATTTTCTGCTTCCCCCTTCCCTACCCCTCTCTCGTAAACTACACATGTATCAAGATTTCATTCCCTCCCCCCCCCCCCACCCTTCTCTCAAATCTCCTTTTCCTTCTCCAAATCTGAATGCCCTCCCCGTTGTAGGCCATTATCACTCTTTCCGGCACGGCCTCCACAAGTTGGCAGACCGTGTTGTCCACCCTCAAGGGCATCATCATCATCATCATCATCATCCTCCTTCCCATCCTCAGCATCATGAGCATAAGACCGAGGAGGTGGTGGTGGTGGAGGAGGTCCGGGAGAGCCGCCCTCGACATGAACACTCGGCTTACTCTGAGGACTTTGCGCCCTACACAGTCACCATCCCCTGCCACCACATCCGGATCGGCGATATCCTTATGCTCCAGGGCCACCCGTGCCAGGTGATCCGCATCTCGAGCTCCAACGCCACCGGCCAGCACCGCTACCTGGGTGTCGACCTGTTCACCAAGCAGCTCCACGAGGAGTCCTCCCAGATCCACAACCCGGCGCCCAGCGTTGTTGTCCAGACCATGCGCGGTCCCATCATGAAGCAGTACCGGGTTCTTGACCTCCAGGACGGCCACGGTAAGCCTTTTTCTTCTTCTTTTTCTTTCGGGCCCCCTTTTACTCTCCCCATCCGACGCGCGCGCGTCAACAAGAGAACAAAGAGAAGAAGGAAGAAAGAAAAAAAAGAAAGAAGAAAGAAGACTGACGCTGTGTGATTTCATCAGTCGTCGCCATGACCGAAACGGGCGATGTCAAGCAGAGCCTGCCGGTCAGCGAACAGTCCAACCTGTGGGAGCGCCTGTCCAAGGCCTTCGACTCGGGCCGGGGTTCTCTGCGTGTGCTTGTGGTTCACCATCACGGCAAGGAGATGGCGGTGGACATGAAGGTGCTGCACGGCTCGTCGCTGTAAAGAGGAGGGGGAAAACGAGAAGGGAAGGGGAAATAAAAGGAGTATATGGGGGTGAGGACCATAGTGGGCAATGTTCAAAGCTCGGGAGAGACGAGAGTCTGTCTCTCTTCCCCGCCTGGTGATCCACTGCAGCTCGCCGTCCCTCTTCTTCCCAAAGGAGAGACGGCTCTGAGCTCGGTGTTGATCTCGCAGGGGGAGAGACGCCATCTTGGTGCTTGTCTTTTTCTTTTCTTTTCTTCTTTTTCTCTTCTTCTTCCTTCTCTTTTTATTGACGGTATGAGGTAATGACGGATTTTTTTTTTCTCATGATGGTACAAATGAATGCTCCAAAGTCTCAAGGATAAAAAATATGACACAAAAGGATGATATAGAAATAGGTAGTCTTTTTGTGTGTACATGGACCTCAAGGAGATAATTGAGACTGAAGCATTGGGTATACATATTGACTATTGTTGTTGTTGTTGTGCTAGATTGTTTTGTCTGGCACTGCGTAGCCAGCAGAATTGGATCCTCTCTCCCGGAGGTACACCAAGCTGACAAAGTAAGTACCTTGCTGGATTAGATAGCTTAAGCTAAGGGCCCCGGGGGAGTGGGGGAGGGCACGGATCTGCCCCCCCCCCCCCTCGGATCTGATAAGCACTTTTCCCACCACCACCACCTTCCCTCCACGTTTCATATGGAGGGCCTCTCGCTCCTTCTCTCCTTCTCTCCGTCTCTCCACCTCTCCATCTCTCTTTCCCTCTTCTTCTTACGGACATTTTCCCCATCCTTGCCTTGGTATTGCTCTTATTTACGACGTATAACATACAACATCAGCACCAGCAACAGCACGATCTAGTGGCTGTGAACAGAGTAGCTATGGGTGCGAACCAGTCCACACCATCATCTGCCGCCGCCGGGAGGGCAGTCGCCGAGCGCCTCCGCGCCCTCGACCTGGAGAAGAAACAGGTCGTCAATGAGGACGGCTTCGTCGAGGTCGATGGCCCTCTCAACGAGAAGAACCTCGATGCACTGAGGCACTCGCCTTCCACCCTCGACGTCGGAGAGCTGGAGGGCTGGCAGGCCAGGCTGTTGGAGGATCCCAAGAACAGGTATATTTTTTTTATTACTTTTAACCTTATATTTAAACCTGTTCGGTAGATGTTTCCATGTGTGTGTATGCGCGCGTTTTGTGTATATCGCGAGATGAGACCTCATGATGGTGAAATTCCTCTCTGATATCTTTTTTCTCTTCTTCTTCTTTTCCTCCTCCTGAAATAGGCTCGCTCTCTCGGCCCTGTCAGCCGCCAACCCTCGTGACATCCTGACCTCGCGCTCCGCCAAGATCGCCGACCAGCAGGTCTACAATATCAAGATCCCCTTCGAGGGAGCGCCCATCACCAACCAGCGCAGCAGTGGCCGGTGCTGGCTCTTTGCCGCCACCAACGTCTTCCGCGTCGCCCTCATGCAAAAGTACAACCTGGAGTCGTTTGAGCTGAGCCAGGCGTGGCTGTTCTTCTGGTAGGTCATCTTCGTCCTCGTCCTTTTTCCTTTCCCTGGTCAGGCAGCGGCTGACCTCTTGATGCCAAAATATCAGGGACAAGCTGGAAAAGGCAAACTTCTTCCTCGAGCAGATCATCGATACAGCTGACCTGGACCTGGACTCTCGGCTCGTCCAGACTCTCGTGCAGGCACCGCTCTCTGATGGTGGTCAGTGGGATATGGTCTACAACCTCGTGACCAAGTACGGACTGGGTATGTGTTTCATCGAACGACCTATCATCTTTCCCCTCTATGCCTATGACAAAACCACTTACGTCTTTCTCTCTCTCTCTCTCTCTTTTTTTTTTATACACACAGTCCCCCAGGTTCTCTACCCCGACTCTTTCAACGCCAAGTCCAGCTCGATCATCAACTCCCTCATCTTCACCAAGCTGCGCGAGGACGCCCTCATCCTCCGGTCCATGCTCAAGTCGCCCTCCACTACGGCGTCCTCCATCGCCGCGGCCAAGGCCAAGATGGTCAAGGAGATTCATACCATCCTCACGCTGACCCTGGGCCCGCCGCCCGCCCCCACCGACAAGTTCACCTGGCAGTTTGTCGACAAGAGCGGCCGCGCCAGGGAGGTCCGCGCCACGCCCCTTGGCTTCGCGGGCGACATCTGGAGCGCCGACTTTCGCGTGACATCGTCAGTCATAACGGAGCTCGTCTCGCTGGTGCACGACCCGCGCAACCCGCCCCTGTCGCTGCTGACCGTCGACAGGCTGGGCAACATGGTCGGCGGCCGGGGCATCACCTATATCAACGTCGACATGCAGACCCTCAAGAACGCCTGCGTCAGCATGCTCAAGGCCGGCCTGCCCGTCTTCTTCGGCAGCGACGTCGGCAAGTTCAGCGACGCGTCGGGCGTCATGGACCTGGCCCTCGTCGACTACGAGCTCGGCTTCAACGTGAGCATGCTGGGCATGGACAAGGCCGCGCGCCTGCGGACGGGCGAGAGCGCCATGACGCATGCCATGGTCCTCACCGCCGTGCATGTCGACGAGAGGACCGGCGAGACGGTCAGGTGGCGCGTGCAGAACAGCTGGGGCTCAGATCGCGGCATGGAAGGGTGGTGGGTCATGAGTGATGCTTGGTATGCATGTGTCCCTTGTGTTTTCTCTCTCTCTCTCTCTCTCTCTCTCTCTCTCTCTCTCTCTCTCTCTCTCATCTCCTTGCGCTGGCGCAGGTCTTATTCTTGACTGACCCTATTTTCTTCATATCATAGGATGGACGAGTTCGTTTACCAGGCTGTGATCGACCCCAGATTTCTGTCCAGCGAGGTCAAGGACGTGCGCAAGAAGGAGCCCATCGTCCTTCCTCTCTGGGACCCCATGGGCGCTCTTGCATAAGGGCTCTTTCATTCTCTGGTTTGAAAAGCGATGGGTTTTCTATTTTCCTCGGCGGCAGCGGATGCAGCAGTAGCAGCAGCAGCAGCAGCACAGCCCCATCCGTTCTAACCCCTTGGGTATATGTGTTCACCCTTCGTATAGAAGGAAGGGTCGCACCAATGCATGCCGCAGGAGACTGCAGGATAAGGATATTCAATTATACATATGATATGACTCGACTTGCATGAGAGAAGTGATACACATTACGTCAAATAACAAACAAAAAAAAAAGGACGAGAAACAACGGGACGCAAGTTCCCTCGGTCAATCAATCAACCTCCCCCTCCCCTCTGTCATGTGTGGCCCGGTGTGAACCGACTGGCCCGGCAGAGAGCAGAATGAGCTGCCACATGTAAAGTATCTCCTTCATTCCGAGCACCGCAAGCCTCGCGATAATAGTATGTGCGAGCTATTGGTGGGGCACATGCCGCCGGTCTAGGAAGAGGTTAGTTGTCTGGTCATACACACCATTTTTGACCTGGGCTGGCCTGTGTCATGATGACCTACTCTGCATGAGGGATGGATGGAGTGAGACGAAAAGGCGAGAAAGAAGGAAGAAAGAAAAGAAAAAATACAGAGTTACATACATACAGACCGCTCTTTGCCATCCCTTCCACCCCCCCCCCCTCTCTCCCTCTCCTCAACCTTCGTCGGGCCAGGCCAGACGTACATACTTGAGTATATGACTACATACATACCTTAGGGCCGCTTGTATGTAACCCATTGAGGTGACGAGTCGATGTGATTACTCTTTTTTTTTTTTTCCCCTCCTGCGCCAACAACCCCCCCCCCCCAAAAAAAAAAACCGGGGAGAACCACAAAGACCTGGCTGGGCTGGCTGGATGAGTTGGCGTGGTGTGTCTCCCCTCTCTCTCTCTCTCCCGGAATAAGGGGGGAGAGGAGAGAGGGGGGGGGGGAGAAGAAAGAAAAACTATTCGGGGTTCTCAAATCTCTCGAGATTATTTTCGTGCAGCTAGGTAGTTAGTTGATGATGATGAGCCGGGTGGGGGAGCACCACCGCGCCAGATGCGGCTACGCACTCGCTTGGTTCCCTTTTCTTCTTCTTCTTCATGTCCTTTTTTTTCTTTTCCTTTTTTTTATTTTTTTTAAAATTTACCTTTACCCCCTTCAAAGACTTTTGAGTTGTATCAGTATGTAACAAATGTACCATGACTATGTATAGCCAGCCCTCTTCGGGCACCAACACCCAATCTTATTCATCTGGGCCAAACAACAGAAACTCCACCGGCTGTTCGAGACTTTACAACTCCTCCTCCTCTTATCTGGCGGTGGAACAGGTGGTCTTTTTTACTAATTACTACTACTGTACTGTGTGGTATGTATGTACGTACACATACATAACATAAAGCAGACCACCCAGCCCCTCCTCTTCCACGCCACGCCCCCCTTCCCCCCCCCCCCAAGAGCTGAAGTAGGGCGGGACAGAAGAACCCAAGGGTCAGGCGCCAATGAAGCAGACAGATTCTGAACAACCTGAGGGGGGTTTGGAAGTTATGAATGGCCGTAGAACACGTGTTTACGTGTGTGTGAGTGAGTGTAAGCTGGGGGCTGATCCTTACCAGGTTTGGGTGTGTGTGTGTGTGTGTGTGTGTGTGTGTGTGAGAGAGAGAGAGAGAGAGAGAGAGAGAGAAAATTTTCCTCCCCCTTCCATCATCCATTTTCATTGAAAAACCCTGCAGATGGACAAATGGGGCCGGAGGGGGTTTCTACGAAGCTCCCGTCCATCCGTGCAGGATGGGGAAGAAGAAGAAGAAGAAAAAAGAGGGAGAGGGGGAACACACATCTCCCAGCCTTCACTCATCTCCGTGGTGACTAGCTTCGGAGGTTGTGTGACGAGGCCGGTAATGGACTGTGTGTCAATGGGGTTCCTGGTTTATTTTGTACCGTGTGGTCCAGCGGCGCAGGATGTTTAGTAGGTGGACAACTTTAGCATGGCATAGATAGCATGTAAAGGGCGAAGGTACGGAAAGAGTTTGGCAGCATAAAGACAAAAGATAGGGCCATCCATCCATGACCCATCATCAGGCTGTCACGGAGAGAGAGAGAGAGGGAGAAAAGAGAGGGGTTCGACAGTCAGGTGGGGTTTCCCTTAGTACAGATGAACAACAGGTACCACGCAGCCAGCCCAGGGTGGAAGAGGAGGGTGTCTCTCCGAAGGGGTGCAAATCCCGGCATCGCGAACGGTGGACCATGTGGTGTGGTGTGGTGTCGAGACGTAAAGCGTGTACAATCATAACTGTTGTATTCTTGTTTGCAGATACAAAACAAGTATCAAGGACGTGGCAACGTTGGGAAACCTCCAGAAACAGAAACAGATCGGCCATCGTATCCGGAGCTTGGAGGAGGGGGGCGGGGCCTGAAGAACAACGTGGTGTGGATTGGATTACCGTGGGAAGGGGTTTGTACCATACTATTAGAGAGGCAGCAGGAACACACCATAGGAACGGTTCAGCTCCATCCAGATCCAGCCTTGTGCGTCTGCTGTCTGTTTCGGGCTACCTTTTTGTTGACGTAGCATTCATCGGGACCCCGCTCGCCTGCTTGCCGGTTTTCTTCTTCTTCTTTTTTTTTTCTTTTTCTTTTGCCCTTGAGCAGGAGGAGTAGCAGCAGCAGCAGTCAGTGTGCCATTCTTTGCTCGTGTCGTGTCCGGGGGCTCGGGGGGCTCGGGCGGACCTGACTAGATGTACATATGTGCCTGCAGGTAGTATGCATATCCAGTAATAGTATGTATAGTATGTAAGTATATGTGGGCTGTTTTCTCCAGAGGTCCTCCTCGTATTTTGTTGTGGTTTTTCCTGGTTGACAGTGGGTGAGGAGGAGCAAGGAAAAAGACCCTGCCTGCCTGCCTTTGACCTACCATGTAAACATACAGTACAGTATCCATTGTAGTGGTAGTAGTAGCAGTAGTAGTACCTTGCACAGAGAGAGAAAGAGAGCCCCAGGGAAGGGCCTAACGTCATCCCAGGCGGTGATGTCAGAGGAGAGGACCCCTGACAGCTCACTGGTGCTTCAGGTGGTGGCGGGGGGGGAGGTGGACACACGCAGGGCCTAGCTACTAAGCTCCTTAGCACTCACAGGCTGTGTCTAGCAAGGGCCTGGGACTTTGCTGGCCCACAATGGAGGGAAGGGGGAAGTCAGAACGACAAGGACCCCCTGCACACAAGACAGTCCCTAGCTTGATACTACTATACATACGTATGTACTGACTGACCCTGGCTGGCACCTGGCACATCCATCCTCATGAGGAATGATGCCCAGCGTGCCAGGCAGGGCCTGGTAAGGAGGGTAAAAAAAATATTAAAAAAATATTAAAAAGGCATGGGCATCTTTGCTGCAGGGGGTTAGGTGGTAGAAAAAAAAGTTTAGTGGGAGGGGCCGAGGTTTGAGATTTGAAGGTGAGAGTGAGAGTGAGGGGGAGCAGGCAAGAAGAGAGGGAAGGGGGTCGAGGGTAAGAGGGGAAGGAGGAGGAAAGTTGAGGTCCTCCTCCCCCCCCTCTCCCCCTCCTTCCACTGCCCAACTGTCCCACTACAGCTGCCCAGCTCTCCCCCCCCCCCTTCTCCCACTGACCATTGACCACTCACAGGCCCCTGGCCACTGATGACCCTAGCAATCCATGCCACCACTTGCACTGACTACCCCCCGCCCCTGCCCGATCTTGTACCTACCAGGGGTACAGTACAGCGGATTGCTTCAATGATGGACGTTGCCTCTGGAATTTTCTTCTGCTTCTTCTTCTTCTTCTCTCCCAACCCCTGCCAGGTGGCTCTGTTGGGTGGAGGGGAGAGAGAGAGAGAGAGACATGCATGTGTGCTGCATGAATGCCCTGTCTGCCAGTTGCCTCCGTCTGCCGAGTCTCCATTCTATCCTCCTTTGTATCCACCCTGTCTTCCCCCCCCCCCTCTTCGTTTTATCTTCTTCAAGGCTGAGTTGGAATGGATGGAATGAATCTGCTGCTATGGTTACATCCCACTACTATTTATTAGTACATGCTATGCAGTACGTACTCACATAGCGGCACACACGTTTCGTTGAACAGGCAGTCAAGCCAGTCCTAATTTCTGCCCTCCTGCTGATCTGTGCTTTCATTCTTCTTCCACCCCTCCTCCTTCTTCCCCACCTGTTGCTGTGGTTTTTTTGGTTTTTTGGTTTTTCCCCTTCCTGGTCGAACCCTTCTTATTATACCCTCCCTTCTGCTCACCACAACGACGGGAACCCTTTTTCCCTAAATTTTGGGTCTCGACTTTTACACTGGCTGTCAGCATCTCGGAGGGGTGTTGTTGGTCTTCTGCCTCGACCTCCTCCTCCTCTTGTCAGGCTGTTGTTGTGTTGTGTTGTGTTGTGTTGTGGTATGTCTTTAATCGTCTGCTGTCTTTGTCTATCTGCCTTGTCCTCGTCCTCCCGACTCTCTCGACCCTCTCTCTGTCTCTCTCTCGAGAGAGAAAGAGAGTACCCTTCCCTTTCTACAACGAAAGGGCAATTTCTTTGAGGACTCGGCGGACCTGCAGGACAGGGTATTCATCTCCCTCCCTTGGCGATACATTTTGAACTTACACATTTCCTACAAGGTACAAGTCACAAGTCACGACGACCACATTTCTCGACCGTCTCGCCTCCTTCAAGACGAATAAGCAGGGAGGACGGCTTGCATCGTTCTTGGCCCCAGGAATCTTACTCCTCCTCCCTCCGTCTCCAACCGAATCGGGCCACACCAGGACGACCCCTCCACCCTCATTCCTCCTCCTCTTTTTCCTCCTCCTTCTCGACCTCGCCCTCTTTTTCCCTCCCGACAATATAAGATACGCTACCACGCCACCCCGGACAAGCCTAGCACTCAGGTTCGCCACCCCAACAGCAGCTTCAGCTGCTTCTTCTTCTTCTTCTTCTTCTTCTTCTTCTTCTTCTTCTTCTTCTTCTTCTTCTTCTTCTTCTTCT
>JACWRQ010000640.1:334-16564 GCA_014849955.1 Cryphonectria carpinicola | reverse complement strand
GGCTAGGTCGTGGTGGTAGCTGATATATGCATCATAAACATTACAATTACTTTTTTTTTTTTTTTTTTTTTGAGGTGTCACACCAAGCCCCAGCCTCCTGGCCTTGAGGCTCATGCGTCCAACACCACAGCGATGGACGTTGCATCAACATCATTCTTGCCGAGGCTGCCCAGATTCCAGTTCACCTCGGCCGTCTTGGAGAGGCTGTAGTGGCTGAGCTCAGTCGAGTTTGTCGTGCCCACGAGGTTGTCAGGGACGGCGCTGCCGAGGAGGACAGCCATGACCCTGTTCTCGAGCAGGTAGTTCTCGCACTCGTCCCAGGTGAGGATGACGAGGGTCCTGTTAATGTTGAAGTTTGGGTTGTCTAGGAGAGGCACGAGGAAGTCTCTTGCCCACTGTCCTGCAACTGTGATGGAGCTGTCGTGGCCGTTGTCCGCTGGAGATGCATTTAGAATTTGGACTTCTCTGCGCTGGGGATTTAGCGGGACTTACTCATGTTTGGTGTTATCCACATCCACTGAGGCAGAGTGCCGCTTTCCAGCTCCTCGTAGAACATCGTGATATTCTTGGCCTTGGCCAGCCTGTCGATGTCCCCCGTGGCTGAGTCGTACGACATCATGGGGCTGGTAAGACGTCAGCCACACGGTCTTCCAAGATCGACCGTGGTTCATTCGGGGAGAAACTTACTTGTGCTTCCGCACATACATATTCGCCCCGGTCTCCTGGTTCACCCAATCACTCTCGAAGCCCGAGAACGGCATGTCCTCCCCGTATATGCTCCAGCTCACGTTCCCCGCTTCGAGCAGATCAATCATGGTCTCGACGCTCTCGTCGATCTGCACAAAGTCGTCCAGCCACACTCCGTTTGTGTCCGCGCCGAGGGCCGCCACGTAGTTGGGCTGCGAGGGGTGTGTGACGGACCAGTAGTTGTCGAGGGTGATGCCCAGCGAGGCGAGGTATTGTATGTTGGGGTCGCCAGCAGCTATGTCGTAGTCCTGGTTCTCCAAGAAGATTTGCACGTAGCGGTCGAACGACTGGCCCTGGATATCGCTGGTTGGGTGGAGGGTGAGGGCTGTTGCCTGGGCGGCGTAAACGGCGGACGTTGCCGTCGCTGTGTACATGTCGGACGCCGCCGGCGTCGATTGTGAGGAGCCCATGGTGATAAGGTTGAGCGTATCTGAGAAGAATATCCAGAGAAGAAGATAGCCTTTCCTCGCCAAGGTCCTCTTTCTTGCTGGACAATAAAGGGTCACGACGCCAAGAACGTCCAAGGTCCTGAGAATACTTGAGGGGGGATATAGGCGCTTTACATATCCATCGCCGTCAAGTCATATACCATAGTCAGTCTTTACAAAAAAGGTATATACCCACCTACCCACGTGCCACCATCCTATTGAGGTCGCCTTCTTGGCGAGTACTATCAGAGCTGGAAGCCCTCTTCCGCCTCGGGCTCCACGTGTGAGGGCACGCATTCTGGCATGTGGGCTGTCAAGGCCAGGGCAGCCCAGCCCAATGAGAGGCCTGATGATGGAGATCAGCTTGGCTGCAGCAGGGATCGCTGTCAATAGCGGCCATGCACGCAGACACACGCCAGGGGGGCGACATGCTTTGTTTGGAAGGACGTTTTTCGGCCGAAATTGCGCTCCACCTCGAGGATCTTCGCCTTGGCCGGCCTGCCTTGTTCAATGAGAGGCTTGGAAATGTTTCTTCTTGGATATATTTGACGGGAGAGTCAACTTTACTCAGTTGTGCATCCAATTCTTGTGATGTGCGCCAAGAGCAAAAGACGAGTGAAGGTGGAGGGGGGGGGGAGAGAGAAAGAGAGAGAGAGAGAGAGAGAGAGAGACGTTGCATTCAAACAACTTAAGTTCTCTCCAGCGACGGTGGAAAACATGGCATATTGGAGTGCTAGAATAGTGTCCGTCGCTAGCTTCTTCATAGTGCAGTAGGCCTGAACCAACGGCGGGGGAGCGCTGAAGGAGAATAAAGGTAGGCAACGACAGGGGCTTATCCCAGGTAGGGGTAGCCCCGGAGAATATGCCTGTCCAGGAACCGAGCATGCGTGAGCCAAGGTCGCATTGTCGAACAATCAATCAGCTTTTCCCCATCTTCCTCATTCTAGATCACCAACAAGCATGCCGCCGTCCACTTCAAGAGGGGACTTTTATTTCAGGAATCTGTATGCGAAGGAGCCGAACTTCCGCCACCTTGCACGACAAGATGCCGACTTCCGTGCGATGTGAGTGATGGGAGGAGGCCCATGACTGTTGCTACCCCGGACGCTCGACGCTGACGACGAGGGTAGACTCAAGCCCAATGACCAGCTAGACTTCACTGATCCGGCAGCTGTCAAGCAGCTCACCAAGACGCTGCTCAAGACCGACTTTGATCTGAAGCTCGAGGTGCCTGAGGATAGGCTATGCCCGCCTGTGAGTGATACTGAAAAGAAAAGAAAAATTACTGGTCGCTAGCAGTCTCAGTCTTGCCGTGTAGATGTGCCCAGGCTGATTGATGATGGGAATGGGTGGCTCAGGTCCCAAACAGGCACAACTATATCCTATGGCTCAAGCAACTCCTAGACTCGAGCTCGTACAACGAGCCTGGAGGCAAGCTGGGCGGCCTTGACATTGGCACAGGCGCAAGCTGCATCTATCCCCTCCTGGGCTGTGCACAGCGGCCGTGGTCCTTCATCGCCACAGGTGAGCAGCTCAACCCTTTCTGTTCCTCGTCTCGTCCAGTGCATCGCCTTACTGATGCACCATCTCTCTCTCTTTTACACACACACACACACACACACACAGACATCGATGCCGATAACCTCAAACACGCTATTAGCAATGTCGCCCTCAACAGCTTCGAGGACCGCATCAGGATCATTTCCCGAAAACCGGAAGATCCACTTATCCCGCTGGAAGAGCTCAACCTGAGCCACCTCGACTTCGTCATGACCAATCCGCCCTTCTATCAGTCAGAAGCAGAGATGCTCAAGTCCGCCGCCAAAAAGTCTCGTCCTCCGCACTCAGCATGCACTGGAGCACCAGTGGAGATGGTCTGCGACGGCGGAGAGGTTGCCTTTGTGAGCCGCATCCTGGAGGAGTCCTTGATCCTCAGGGACAGGGTGCAATGGTATACCTCTATGTTCGGGATGGTGTCGAGCCTGGAGGTGATGGTGGAGAAGGTACGCGAGAAGGGCATCGATAACTATGCCGTGATGGAGTTCCTGCAGGGAAACAAGACGAGGCGGTGGGCCCTGGCCTGGAGCTTTGGGCCGATGAGACCCTGCCAGGAGGCAGGTCGGGGCATCAAGGCGACACCGTGGAGAAGGATCCTGCCGGCCATCGTCGATGCGGAGATCTTGAGGTTCCCGAGGAGTGATGGTGTGGGCGCGAAGGGGGACGCGCTGGCCGCACTTGTGGGAGGGCTAGACTTGATCTCGTGGGAATGGGACCAGGAGATGCTCATAGGGAACGGGCGGGCGAGGGAGAACGTCTGGAGCAGGGCATGGCGGAGGAAGAGGAAACGCGAAGAGGCAGAGGGTGGCCTATTCGTGAAAAACAGGGAAGAATCGAGCGAGACCTGTGTCTTTGGGTTTTCGGTCTCCATCACAGTCAAGATGCCCGAGGCTGCCCTTGAATGTCGCTGGCGTGAGGGTCACGATGAGTCTGTCTTTACCAGTTTCTGTGGTTTTCTCAAGACACGACTGCAAGCTCAAGTGCCCAAGAAATCATAATCTGAGACAGCTTTAGAGGAAAATGATTGATAATGATAATGATAATACTACTGACAAGCCTTCTACGAATTTGTCTGAGCTGTTGGTTACGACCAACACATCGTCATTTCTTCTCTCGCATGTGGAAGAGAAGAGAGGTGATGTGAGCTACCCTAACCCTAGCTAGCCCTAGCATCTCCCTACGCCTGCCCAAAAGTCCTTTGGCCAGTGTGCACCTTTCGCGCTGCCTGCCGCCACATCTTTTCCTCTCGCTCTCGCTCTCTTCCCTCTCTCCTACAAACCATCCCAGTAAACCGCCCCCCCCCCCCAAAAAAAGACAAAAAAAGAGAAAGGGAAGAAACCACCAACAAATATGTCCGACACCCCACCTGCCCAGCAACGGTCCCGCTTCAAGGCGCCCACGAACCTGACCACCTCCGAGCGCCTGTCCACCAACACAGTCGGCCTCGTCGCCCTCTCCGACTTCCGCAAGCGGCGCGCCGAGGTTCTCGAGCAGCAGGAGCGCGAGGCTAGAGAAGCCTTGCGCTCGTCCGGCGCCAACACACCTGCGGGGCGGTCACGCAGCGGGACGCCGAACACGAGCGATGGTGGCGAGCAGCAGCAGAAACAGCAGCAGCGAGCTGGGAAGAGGGCGAAGAAGGGCAAGGCTGGGAAGAGGGCGCTGGTTTCGTTTGGAGATGACGGCGAGGACGAGGAGGTAGAGGATAAGAAGGAGAAGGAGAAGGAGAAAGAGAAGGACAAGGAGGAAGAGAAGGACAAGGACGACAAGGAAACGGACAAGGAGGCACGCGAGGACAGCGTAGACCCCAGTGCCGACAGCGACGCCAGCGGCCAAAAGAAACCTTCCAAGATCACAGCCAACGCCTCCGTGGGCATCGTCCCGCGCGCGCTGACGAAGGCGGCTCTGCGGCGAGAGGCTGCGGAGCGGGAGGCGCTGCGCAAAGAGTTCCTCGTGCTGCAGGAGGCGGTCAAGAACACCGAGATCGCGATCCCCTTTGTCTTCTACGACGGGACCAACACGCCCGGCGGCACGGTCCGCGTGCGCAAGGGCGAGTACGTGTGGGTGTTTCTTGACAAGAGCCGCAAGGTGGGCGCCCAGCTGGGTATCGGCAGCGGGAGGAGGCACAACGCGAGGAAGGAATGGGCGCGCGTGGGCGTGGACGATCTGTTGCTGGTGAGAGGGACGATGATTATACCACATGTAAGTTGCGCAAACCATCGTGTGTGTGATGACAAAGTAAATTGATTCGTTGTGTGTGTGTGTGTGTGTGTGTGTGTGTCTAGCTGCTGACTTGACGTGTCTAATCTAGCAATACGAGTTCTACTTCTTTATCATGAACAAGTCTGTTGGCCCGAAAAACGTCCGGCTGTTCAACTACAGCACCGAGCCCCCTCCCCAGGAGAGGACCTCAAATGATGATTCCGACGATACACCTCCTCCAGTCAACCCTCTCTCGAATCCCAAGGGCGGGATCAACAAGAATCTGGTGGATATCAAGGACCTCGAGGGCGCAGGCGATGACCCGACCTTCACAAAAGTTGTCGATCGGCGGTGGTATGAGCGCAATAAGCACATATATCCTGCTAGTCTGTGGCAGGAGTTCGATCCAGAGAAGGACTATGCGAGCGACGTCCGGCGGGACACCGGCGGGAATACTTTCTTCTTTTCGAGGTGATTCTGTTTCGTTCGAATATGCTGTCGTTCGGTGGGTATTATCGCGACACAGTCGAATAAAATGATGGTGGTTATTGGTAAGGTCCTTTGGGAGTATGGGAATCATGCAAAAGTCGACTTTGTCAATGATGTGCTGCTCTCAACCTGCCCATGACCACATCAGGTAGATGAGGTAGGCGAATCCGACGAGCATCCAGCCCGGCCAGAAGATCATGAGGCAGAAGCCATTCCCACACCCCAGGATGAGCACGAAGAATTCAAACTCCAGTTTCTTGCGCAGCCGACGGGCCGCCTTGGAGTCCCACACGGACCCGGCAACTTTGTAGAGCGCAGCCGCAGACGCCATGGCGAATGCCCTGGTGACCAGGAAGGTCTGAAGCGCTGCGACGTTGCAGCCGAAGAGCAGGTATGTCAGGGCGAGACGGTTGATATGGAAAAACCGCTGGGCAAAGTCGAAGAGGGCTGGTCTGAGAGCGTTCGAGTAGGGGAGCGCGTGGCCGAGAATGAGTGCATATCTGTGAGCAAGTTTGGACTGCTCGCGTATGCGCAGGGAGGAGGAGTACTCCAAGGTGGGTTGTGTGGTGGTTGCTGAGGTTGTGAGAACAGCCATCTTGGGGTATTGGCCTTCTTTTTTGACAAGAGGGGTTACCCCTAAGCGAACAAGCAGATGCTTAAAGTTGGCCCCAGAATTCTGTTCAAAGAACCGCGTGTCGGAATCAATTGCGAAGGTGGATGCGAATATAGTGATCTCGCTTCGCAGTGGTTCCAGGAGATAAACGACAGGCGTCCGTTGTTATCTTATATTGCGAAATACAATTAATCGATAACACTGCGATCGACCTGCTGGCTCCCCTCATATCCAATCCCAACCTGTCCAGACCTGAGAGGAGAGCGAGCGCATGCTTTCTGGAAATCTCATCTGATTTGAAGGAACGACTTTTCTTAGTCCTGCAGCCCAGAGACGCAACCAGTGATCCGGTGAGCATATTTCCCTGGCAGACCTGCATCTACTATTACAGTACTATACAGTACATAGTGAGGAGGGGCCCCACCCTCTCAAGTCGTATATAAGGTGGAGACCTTTTGGCCTAGAAGAGAGGGCGTGAGAGGATGGAAACCTCGAGAAATTTCGCCAAACAAACGCTCCACGTGGGGCCGTCGGCAGGCCTGGGACACGCACAGATCATCATGTGAACGGGCGTGACTCGAATTGTCTTCTCTACTACTATAACAAAGTTTCTCGCGGTTTATTGCGTTTATTATGAATTGTAGTAGGAAACCCTCCCCTCTCCCGCCTCCCCCCCAACAGCCAGGGTAGGGGCGTGTTATGATGGCCACGGCAAAAAGAAAGAGAGAGAACAGTAAGAAAGACAGAAAAGAAGAAGAAAAAAATGCAGAGGGAAGTAGGAAAGAAGAAGAATGGGGACTCCCTTTTATCTCACACATCGCTTGAGAGCAATGAGAGAGCGCGGAACGGCGGGACAGACGGAGCCTTCACTGCAGCATGTACATAGTATGTGCCTTGATGCTCTTCGCTTCATTGATTTGTTTTCTTTTTCCTTCCTTACAGGAGCGCTTGCCGATAAGATCTTTTTTTGTAACCGCAAACAGCGGTTGCACTGCATATTGAATCTTTACCCCCCCCCCCGATCTTTCCCTCCCCTCCTCCGCAGAGCCTCTCAAAAGAAGCCGCACGACCCCTTGTGTGCCAACGGTGTTATACTATTGGCTGGGGACTTGGGGTCGACGCAAACTATGGTATACCCGGCGGCAGCTCCAACATGTGCCCCTCCCGGCCAGGTGATTGGCGTCTCTGCCTGGACGACAGCAAGCTAAGTATTCTTTTGCCCCCCAAACTGGACAAGTCGACGTTTTGGGGCAAGAAAGAAGGTTAGAGTTTCGCCTTGTTGCCGTTGATGATGAGATGGTGTGGTCTGTGACCGGCTCGTCGGAAGGCAGCCCTGGTTGATTGCTACTATCATTCCACTGAGCGTCATTCTTATTTCTCAAGGGGAAACCCCGTCCTCCAACTTGGGAGTACACAACAGAACATACCCCCTTCGTAGAAAGTGGGTCATAGAGACCATTCGGCGTTGAAAGCAACTTTGATCATATACGCACATGCCTCATCCTCGCTTCGTGGAGCAAAGGCCGCCGGTCTCCTCTGTCCCGGATCTCAAAGTATCAAATAAAGATTCCGTTCTTCTCATGGAAAACTTCTAGCCATTGGTGTGTTGACGGAAAGCGGGATATATGTGTGCTGTTCTACATTTATTTACTTGGTCTTTGCCTTTGATTACGGTGTTCACAGGGACTGATTACAAGCCTGCCAGAACAGAGAATGTACCACATGTCAGCGTCTCGAAAGGCCCATTCCTCATTGCACAGCCCCTTCTTCCCGTAATCATTCAGTACGTGTGCAACCTCTGTGCTAGGAAAAGACATACTTGCGACAAGATCCTGATGGGCAAAGTCTACTCCGGCCACTAAGCACGCCACTTCATACCGGTCGAGAATGATGCTCTGCTCGCCCCGGGATGTTGCTGGATCTTGCCGATTTCACCTCCATACACTGGTTATTTTTCTCTTTTCTTTTCTTCTTCTTCTTCTGCTTTTAGTTTATTTCTGTATTTATTTTCTTTTCCTTGAATCTCAGTCTTCGGCAGCGCGCCGTAGTTTGGTGTGGAGAAGGCATGAGAACATAAATGTATGATACCGACTCAGAAACTTAGCCCGGCCCTGGGAGCCAACGGTGAGAAAATGCTCAAGCCTCTTAGTAAAGGCAGAGAGTGCCTGCTACTAGGAAAGGGAAAAGAAACCATCTTTTATGTTCTATGCATATATGCTACATATAGATAACATGCTGCTTTAGTATGGGAGTGGCATTGGCGTTGAAGGTCGCATGCTACCATATTTTGCGGCACGCCGAGGCTCGAAAGAAACTACTACTTCCACTTAAGTAAGTAATGTATCACATTGGAAACCACAACACGACCTAAAAATGCCTATTGGTGCTTGACCAATGCACCAGGATAGTGATCTATCTGCCTGCAACATGGAGAACTTCCGGTGAAGAGAGAGGGAGAGAGTTTTGCAGGAGAGCAAAGCCTCAAGAGGACGCCTAACCCACTCCCATGATCGTCCTCACCAAGGTCAGTCTAACTGCATATGGTCTTTGCCACGAATGTTGAGAGTCGTGGTGCACCATCATTCATCGCATAACCTGTAGAAATTGTTAATGTGTTGCGTAATGAATTGCCTATTCCTCCTGGTTGTGATGCGAGATCATACTCGGCTTATAATTATATGAAGTGGCAGCTCATCAAGATGAGGAGGAAGCCTGTGTTCCTCCCCCGTTCCCTTCATCATCATCAAGAAAGCCTGTCGCGATATAAAAATCAAGCACAACGACGGGAAAGGAAGGATGACAACACCACGACATTCCCCATCACAAAAATACTGAATCACCTTCAAAAAAAAGCCTCATACCATCTCAAGTGCGCCACCCTTATAGCCAACCTCCTCGGACCATCGCCAACATGAAGTTCCAAACCACAACCCCCTGCAGTTCTGGCTGCTACGCAGGCCAACGTACTCTCCCTCACTGCCAGCGCCTCCTGCAGCAGTGTAACCTGTGTCCTGACCACGGGAGGCGTCCACATCATCGTCTCCCGTGCATCCACCGAAGCCCCTGGGACAGGAATCACCAGTGCTGTCGCAGACGCCGTTGTCGAAGCCTGGCCAAAGTTATGACATTGCCCCTTGTGAGTATTATCACCCAAAATGACTTTCCTCTTGCCTTGGCGATAAGGAAATGAAGCCGGCCTTGCTTCTCTGTCTATCTCTCTCTTTCTCGTTGCGTGTATATGGAAGAACCATTTAAACAGCCAGAGAAGCTACTCACTCGCTTCTCTCCCCAAAACAGACCCCCCCCCCCGTTCTAGAACCCTACGTCTCCTCCAAGTCCGAGGGCGTTTCCGGCTTGACCGACATGGTGACGACCTATCAGACCTGCTGCCCAGACAGCAAGATCGTCCTCATGGGGCTACTTGCAGGGCCTCCAGGTGACGGCCGACTTCCTGTGAGGAGCGTCCGAGTCCGGCTTCAGCTCGACGACCGCGTACGCCTCCTCGGTGGAGAGTGTTCGTACGTCAGAGCCCCCCACCCCCTTGGGTTTCCTTTGAATGGTTTTGGAGGTGGTGCTTGGCCCTTGACTGACAGGAGTATAATACAATAGCCGCTGCCGCCCTCATAAGCGGCCCTTATTTCGGTAAAGTTGAAATCTGGGATCGCGGGAACGCAAGTAACGTTAGTGTGAGTATCTCTGTTGTCTCTCATCCCTTACCAACAGATCAGCTACTGTGACAAGCGGTGACGAGTTTTGTGACAAAGGCACATCGGCGGATGCTTTGCTC
Organism: Cryphonectria carpinicola; assembly: GCA_014849955.1. Lineage (NCBI taxonomy): Eukaryota > Fungi > Ascomycota > Sordariomycetes > Diaporthales > Cryphonectriaceae > Cryphonectria > Cryphonectria carpinicola. The sequence goes on along the minus strand of JACWRQ010000640.1, from coordinate 6,744 downwards.
ATTCACGAGGCCCATGTCACCGAGTAGGGTTGATGTTGCGACTAGTCATATCGTCGACAAGATCGGAGGATGTTCTGGTTCGTCGGCCTTGAAAAAAAAAAAAAAAAAAAAAAAAAAACGGAGATAGTACAAATAGGAGGGGAAGGAAAGGTAAAGAAAGAAAAGGGACAAAAAAAAAGCTTTCTAAGGAAACAACATTCGCTTAGAAGATGCAGACATCTCCTAGATGAGTTCCACGTCGGACTGGTCTATGGGGTAGGACCGATTTGGTTCTGATGTGTGGTGTATATAAATATTCATATTTTCATTACTGAACAAACGCTCTCTCAGTCATAAGGATTTCGACAAGCGCGTCATAGCTGCTTTGTACACCCTGCAGCTCACAGGCTGGAGTACTTCTTGAACGCGCCGATGAGGCCACCGGTGGACGCATCGTGGCCAGCGCCGTCACCAGACTCATCCAGCTCCTTGAGGATCTTCTTGGCCAGGACCTTGCCCAGCTCGACACCCCACTGGTCAAACGAGTTGATATCCCAGACCGCGCCCTCGGTGAAGGTCAGGTGCTCGTAGTAGACGATGAGCGCACCCAGCTCAGCAGGGCCGATGTGTCCGCCGACCAGGATGCTGGTGGTGGGGCGGTTACCCAAGAAGACCTTGTGCGGCACCAGGTTCTCGGGTGTGCCCTCGGCCTTGACCTGCTCAGCCGTCTTGCCGACCATCAGGGCCTCGGCCTGGGCGAGGTAGTTGGAGGCAAGCATCTTCTGGTGCAGGTTGTCGGAGATGGGGTTGTGTGACTTGGCCGCCAGAATGAAGTCGGTCGGGATCAGCTTGGTACCCTGGTGGACGAGCTGGAAGAAAGAGTGCTGGGCATTGGTGCAAGGCTCGCCGAACAGGATGGGGCCGGTGGTGTACTTGGCAGGGGAGCCGTCCGAGGTGATGGTCTTGCCGTTGGACTCCATGGACAGCTGCTGCAGGTAGGCAGGGAAGCGGTGCAGGTATTGGTCAAAGCTGCATTTTGTTTATTGTCGTGTCAGCACACCATATTGACAACTCCAGGGGCAGACACGGCTTGACTTACGGAGCGACCAGGTGCGTCTGCGCGCTGTAGAAGTCGCCATACCAGACGCTCAGCAGACCAGCAATGGCGGGTATGTTCTCCTTCAGCGCGGCGGTACGGAAGTGCTTGTCCATCTCGTGTGCGCCAGCCAGGAACTTCTCAAAGTTCTCATATCCGATGTACAGCGAAACGGACAGGCCGATGGCGCTCCAGACCGAGTAGCGGCCGCCGACCCAGCTCTCGAAGCCAAACATGTTCTTGGAGTCGATGCCGAACTTTGTGACCTCAGGCTCGTTGGTGGACAGGGCCACAAAGTGCTTCGCGATCTCTCCCTTGCCGCCGGTCTTCTCGAGGAACCATGTCTTGGCCGTGTTGGCATTGGTGGTGGTCTCGGCGGTGGTGAAGGTCTTGGATGCGATCAGGAAGAGGGTGGTCTCCGGGTCGGAGTTGGCAAGGGCCTCTGCCATGTGGGTGCCGTCGATGTTGGAAACGAAGTGGAGGGTCATGTCCTTGGCGCCATAGTGCTTGAGTGCCTCAGTGACCATGACTGGGCCCCTGTAATCCATGACTGTCAGTCCCCTTCGCAGCCTGTGCAGGAGTGCCTTCCCCTTTCCCCCCTCCCCCCCCCCCGCTTTAACGACGCGCAGGAAGAGCCATAGATCAATGCACTCACAAGTCAGAACCACCGATACCAACGTTGACGATAGTGGTCAACTTCTTGCCCGTGAAGCCCTTCCAATCGCCACTGCGGACCTGGGCGCTGAACTCCTTCATGTGCGCCAGCACCTCGTTCACGCCGCCCTGGGTACCCATGACGTCGACACCATCAACCTTCATATCCCAGGGCTTACCCTCGAGCCCAACGTTTCGCAGGGCAGCATGGTAGACGGCACGGTCCTCGGTGAAGTTGATCCTGTCACCAACGAACATGGCCTCGCGCTTCTTCTCGACGCCGGCCTGGTCGGCCAGCTTGATGAGCAGGTCGAGGGTGTCATCGGTAAGGAAGTTCTTGGAGAAGTCGAAGAGGATCTCGGTGGGCTGGCCGGAAGACGAGACAGACGCCGGCAGGGTGAAGGTCCGCGTGTACTTCTCGAAACGCTTGGGGTCGGACGCGAAGGCTTCCTTGAGGACGAAGCTCTTGCCCACGGTGTCGCGGTGCTGCTGGAGCTCGCTCCAGGAAGGAAGGCTGCTGGCTTGGGGCATGTTGACTGGTGGTGAATCTGGGAGAGGCAGTCGACTGATGATTCTGTGTAGGTTGGTTAGGAAGGCCAGAGGTGTGCGACGAGGGAAAAAGAGAAAAGGAGAAAGAAAGAAGAGAAAAAAAGTGTGATAGCCAAAGTCAGGAATCGGATGACATTGAGGAATGGAGGGGAGCTGTGGCCGGGGGTGACCGATCTAGGAGCTGTCGAGTCGAAGATATCAGGGAAGGGCCCGGAGTGGTGGGGGGGGGGGGGGCGGCCGCGGGCTCTTGCAAGAGGGAACGGAACATACCTTCAACAAGGAGGCCGGTGGCTTGACACAGTTGACACAACAAGAGGAGTTGATTGTCCAACAGGTGAACTGTGATGCTGGCTGATCAGCTCTTGTGTCTAGAGAAGAAGTTTGTTGCAGTTTCCGCAGCATCCGCATCAACAAACATCTCGCCCACAACTTGGAAGCGGGGTCCTCTCCCATTCCACGGCTTCCCACCACAGCGCAGCAGCACCATGACAGCAGCTGCCCCGCAGTGGTGTCACACAGCTTCCTGGAAAAGAGGGGCACAACATGCACGAGTAGGTACATGCTTGGCGGTATTTTACAGTGTACAAGGAGAGACGGGAGCACTCACCCTGTTCGCTCTTGGAAGTAGTGATTGATGTGTCGGATGTTCAAGTCAAGAATAATTGATGGAATAAGAGCTCAGCTTCAGTCCACAAGTCAATCTGAAAGCTCAACAAAATTGAGGGGGGCGCGGCCTATCAGGACCAGAGTTACACACCCGGCCTCTGTACTGTTTCATCAGACATCTGCGTCACCATGCATCCAGTCAGCCAGAGAGCCTAGACATGCCCCACATGCTTCTGACAGATCATACTTTTATACATAAGGTTTGTGAAGCACTCACTCACTCAGTGCATTGTTATGTGTTGGGTGTCTACAAATAAGCCCAAAGAGTATTGATTGTTCCCCAAGCAACCACGGGGTGGGCTGTACCCAGACAGATGATCCTGAAATGCCGCCTACAGTCTTGTCATCATCTGAATCCCAGGCAAGGAGTGGCCGGCCTGGTCCAGGACCATATGGGATGAGTATGTGGTGGCATGATCGGCAACTCTGGGGTGGCAATTTGAAAAGCACATTGAAAATACCCGATGTGTATTGTTGTTTATCTGCCTGCCGTCTCTTCTAAGGACTGCTTCACTGCCATGTCCATGGGTGGTCAAGCACCTACTTCTACCAGACTTTTTCCCTCCCTGAATCTCTTCACTGTGCCAGACACTTTAGGGAAAAAAGCCAGAAATTTGCAGATCACCAAGGTTCTGCAAGAATGAGCTTCCCTTGTAGTGAAAAGAAAAACACACCATCTGCAGATTTGTGCCAGTGGAAGAGTGCGGAAATCAGACCAAACTCCAGTATGTGAGGTAGGTGTGTGTGTGTGTGTGTGTGTGTGTGTGTGTGTGCGTGGAAAAGGTGGTACTCAACCCAAGATGTGCAGTGGGAAAGGGGACAACAAAAGAAGGAGGCTTGTGATCAAGATCAGCCCCTCTCCTCCTTTCCCTTTTGAATGGTTGGTTGTGACAATTGGGCGTTCCCTCAATTCATCACCTCCAGAGTACATGCCCTGTCAATTGCAACATGACATCTGTGCCTGCATGCTGCTCTCATGCGCCCCTCATAGTTGTACAAATGCAAAATCCCATCATCCAAACCTGCTGTCTTTCGTCATTCCAAATCTTGGGGCATCTCTTTCGTCTCGCTCTTACCGGCCTGTGACACTGCCAATGAACGAAGGGTCCTTGACACTGCCACCACCGTCCGCGAGGCCGGCGATCGGGCGGTTGTAGCTGAAGCCCTGGAACTGGTTCTGCATCGTCTCCGAAAGGGGAACACCTCCCACGTACGAGTCCTGGGGCGCCTCCCGGGTGAACTCCGGATCGAAGTTGTCCGTGTCCATGGCACCAGCCTACGGAGATGATTTAGTATACACGTGTACTCCTCTTGTCGCAGCGGGGATCGCGGGTCACAGTACTTACCACATTGGGCTTGAAGGTGGGCTCATACTTGCGCTGCAGCAACTTACGCCAGTCAATCGCATGGAAGAAGGGGTGTGCCTTGATCTCGGCAGAGCCGTTTGCACCCAGGCGCTGCGTCGGGTCGCGGTTCAGCAGCTTGGTCAGGAGATCCTTGGCGGCGGGCGGCACAATGTCGTGGCTAGGGAAGTGCAGCGGCTCGCCCAGGATCTTGCGGTACATCTCGTTGGTGTTCTCGTCGTAGAAGGGGGGAAGCCCCGTCAGCATCTCGTAGAGCAGGACACCCAGCGTCCACCAGTCCACGGTCTTGTTGTAACCCTGGCCCATGAGGAGCTCGGGGGCGAGATATTCGGGCGTGCCACAGAAGGTGTTGGTCCGGTCCTCGTCCTTCATATCCAGCTTGCAGAGACCAAAGTCACACAGCGCGATGTGGCCCTGGTAGTCCAGCAGGATGTTCTCGGGCTTCAGATCTCGGTAGATGACGTTGAACCCGTGCAGGCACTCGAGAGCGCACAGCAGCTCTGCGGTGTAGAACCGAGACCGGTTGACATCGAAGCGCTGCTCCTTCTGTAGGTGGTGGAACAGCTCGCCGCCGTTGACGAAGGCCAGCACAAAGTATAGCTTCTCGGGCGACTGGAAGGTAAACTTGAGGGGGACGATGAACGGATTGTTGATCTGCGCGAGGACGGATCGCTCGGCGAGGGTGTGAGTGACTTCGGATCGGGAGATGATGTGGGCCTTGCGAATCGTCTTGAGGGCGTAGATACGATTGGTATCCTTCTTGCGGACCTGGATGACCTTGCCGAAGCTGCCCTTGCCGACCACCGTGAGGAGGTCGAAATCGTCAATGGTGAGCTTGCCGGCCCTGTTCTCCACATACTCGATGCCGATCTTGAGCTCGCCCTGTCCATAACCGACGGGAACCCACTGCACGCCGCTGTGGCCCAACGCCTTCTCCTTCTCGGCAAACTCGGTCGCTGCCTTCTCCCGATCCTTCTTGTTCGCCTTGGGATCCTCCACAAACTGGTGCTTCTCCTCGAAACGGGGCTTGATCTGGACGACGCCGAGGAAGATATCGTTGGCGCGGCCGACGCTTGGGGGCGCCGTCGGGTTTCGGATGTAGAGGTGGACGGTGACATCGGTCACTCGAGACACATCGAACTTGTACTGGGTATTGGAGCCGGCCCACAGTGGGTTCTCGGGGTTGCCCTCCACAGAGTTGACAAAGACCTGCACCTTGTCGAAGTCGAGCAGGGCATAGGGCATGTACTTGCCAGACACGCGTCCATGGTTGGTGGGCACATTGCCAAAGCCACCAGAGGTATTAGGCCTGTGGCCATTCGGGGCAGTTCGTACAGAACCAGCGATGCTGGCTCCACCTCCTTGTGATGCAGAGGTGCTGTGACTGCTGAAGATGTTCTTGTGCTCTTCAGGCAGGGCGAAGCCCCTCCCCTCGTGGAGGGTGACGACGAGGATGCCAGGCTTGGGGGCAAATTCGACAGGTGTCTGTGTTAAGGCTTCCGAAGAGGCTGCTCTGGGTCAGTACATGCAGCTGCCCTCCTCAAGCACCAGAAAATTGTATAGGTGAATTGATCGTACCAATGTTGTTGTCTGGAGGGGTCGGCGATGGGGCAGTGCCACTAGGGCCACTCTGAGGTTGTGCCTTTGCATCCTTGTCGGTGATGGTCGATTGGGATGGCGAGCGCCCGAAGCTGCTGAGGGGGCTGCTCAGATGCGTCTTCTTCAACTCTGGAGAGGGGGAAGGCGTAGTTAGCAATAGGGTTCTGTGCATGCGACAAGCTGTCTGCTGAGGAGGCTGGGTGTGCTGCGCAGGAGGCAACCAGGTGCGCTGCAGTGTGTGTTGCACCAAACTCCGACTTACTCTCGGTGATTTTCCACGAAGACATGGTGGACAGAAGTTGTTCGAAGAGCTTTGGAGAGGAGGTCCAGTGATGCGACAGCTGCTGTGGGAGGGGTTGTCGTGGGATACGCAGCTGGCGACACCAGTGAACAACCAGAAGCAGAAAAGGGGGGGGGGGGGGGGGGGGGGGGGGGGGAGGGGGGGGGGGGGGGAAAGGTAAGGACTGGGGGGGTGGGGGTGGCCCCAAAAAGGGGTGGGGAAG